>APFE030273655.1:0-37744 GCA_000404065.3 Pinus taeda | reverse complement strand
CCTCCCACCCTGTAGTCCATCAAATGAAGCCATATCAATCAACCTGATCTCTTCCCTGCCAAAGAAACCCTCGAGTTGTCCCAACCATCCATGACAAGACATAGGAAGTCCATGATCTACAGACTGCCACACAACATGCTGAAGTGCACCAAGTTCACCACCGATCCACCAAATCTCCCAACCCATCTCATCATGTAGTCTATTGAGACCACATCTCCATGTCTTTTGTTGAGCCCTATACTACATGATCCAAACACCCACAACTCCCTCTTTTTCATTTCTTTGTCCACACTTTGATTTATTGTCCATCAAAGTAGCTCAAATATGCTCTGATACCATGTTTAATTTCCATGAACTTGGGTCTTCAATGCCATGAGTCTTTAAGAAATTCCTCATTCTTACCTCCCATATATCAACGTTTCCAGTGAACAATGGAGCATTCACAAATTGATTGACTTCAATTTCGGTGGTTGAGGAAGACACATCTTTAAGAGGATTGAAGACTTTCTTCCTTGGCTTCACCATTTGTGTTCTAATGATCAACCTTCAAGCTGTTAGGATTTTATTTAAGGTACTGGCTTTGATACCAATTGTTGGAAATACTGAGAAGGGGGTGAATCAGTGTTTCTTTTCAATTGTTACATTTACCAGTTAGATCACTTATATTTAGAACACAAAAACGAACAATAGAAGTAAACACTTTTATTAATATAATATTTATAACGAATGAAGTAAAATATGGGTAGGGCTCCAACCCTTGATGAAGACACCCAAGCTCCAACTTGGGATGTGCCAAGTACATACTTGGACTTTAGTGAGGCTCTGACCTTTAGGGCTTTAACCCTATCTTATCCAAGGCACCAACCTTGAGTTTAGGAGCACCAACTCGAAGGACACCAATCCTCAATCTTCCAAGCTCCAACCTATATTTGCTAAGCACTGACTTGGACATCCAAGGCTCCAAAGTTGTCAATTTTTAGGCACCGACCTCAGGGGATCCAACCCTATATCTAGTTCACTTTGTCAAGGTATGTTTTGTTGTACTTCACGTCTCCCAATATCTTCTTCAATGAGCCCTGTCAATCTCTTCAGCAATGCCTTCTCCAAATCACTTCATTAATGACAACCTGCCTTCATATGAAGGAGTCTTCACAACTCTTCATATTTCTCAAACAAAATCTCCAAGTCACATCATGATGACTAACGCATAATGGTTACAATCATCAATGTATCTTAAATGATCTTGCACACACAAAACTCTTTGTTTCAACCCTCTATTCTAACAGTCATGATAACTGCTTCAGGGATAATTGCTTTAGAAGAGAAACTATTGCGGCTACAGGTTGTGGCACAATTATAAAAAAACCCTACCTTATGTAGTCCCTTTTTAACATATCACGCGCTGCACTTCTACAGATTAATTATATGTTCGAACTTTCAATGATTAACCCAGTCAACAAAATGTTTTTTACCTTCGTCTTCCACTAGACCTTCAACTTCCTCTATGCTCACTCGACCTTTGGCTTTCTTTCTACTGTTCCTTCAGCTTCCTTTGTCTATTCAAGTTCACAAGTTGTGAACTTCTTTATGCTCTATTTTTATGCCTAAGATAGATACTCATAATTGAAGCATTTTAACTCGTTTTTATACGAGTTTCACCAATGACCAAAGGACGCATCTATTGGAGGGAGGCCGACTTGTATATTAAAAATATATATCAGAGAGTCTTTTATCCATAGACTTGATTATTCATGGAAACCATATAAGAGCTATTATACCCACATGGAGGTCCCACATGCTATGTCATCACCTTTAATCTCGCAATGGAAATTTCATGAGAATCAGAGTCATTCCTTTAATCCCGCAATTGCAACTTCATAAAAATCGAAGGTTTTACAAGTGTACACATGCTCTGTATTCCAATGGAGTAGATGTGATATTTAATGAAATATTTTTAATGAATCCATCGGGTCCACAATATTATCGCAATCGAAGGTTTTACACGTCATCCCTTCGAAACTTGTGATTCAACAGATGCGATATTACATTAAGTTATGCCATAGTGGTGTAGTCGGGTCTGCAATAATATCGCAATTGCAGTTTTTAATGTGACATCACTTTATGAATTGCGATATGGAAGTTCCAATAAGCAGATGCGATATTTCATTATGGCTGTTACCATAAACTATTCAGGTCCATATATTATATCTCAATCAAAGTTTTAATGTGACAAGCCTTCATAACTTGCGAAGGTTTCGACACGATGGATGCGATATTAATTAGGGTGTGTTATAATGGGACCAACGGGTCCGCAACTCATATCACAATCCGGGATTTCAGTGTAACAACAAGGCTTCAAGACTCGTGATGCAATGGATGCGATATTTCAATAGAGGCATATTGTAACAGAACCATCAGGTCTGCAAAGATCCTCTGATTTCACTATTTTATTCCTTTAGCACTTACTCTTGGGTATATGCAGTAAGTGTAGTTTTTCTTCCCTTTAGCACTTACCTTTGGGCATAAGGGATATGCTCCGATGAACTACTTCTCTTGCTTCTGATATGCTTCTCTTGCTCTGATAGGTCTTCCTTTGACTTCTGATAGCTCTTCTTTGACAACTCTTGTTCTTGACTTCCAATGGCTTCGCTAATGGCTTTCGTCCTTGGCTTCTTGCTCCTGGTACTTCACGAATCTACTTCTCGTTGGCTTCACATCATCATTTAATATCCCAGAATATATCCATGTTGACATCAATTATAATCTAGATCAACACCTAGTAGCCTACTCAGCCTCCCTAAACAAGCCTTCTATCCACCTACACTTGCAACGCAACACTTTGGCCTACAACATATAAAATACCCACAAATTTTATGTGCAAGACACCTTTCACCTACTCGGCCTAGTCTTAATTAGACCCTCTCTCCCTCACTGGTTGCATCTACCCAAAACTATCCTAACAGTCACAAAAATGACCTCATTCTCCTCTTCGCTGGTTCTCTTAAGGCTGCGGCTCACTGAGGTATACTTCAACCTCCTTCCTCCTTAAATGATCTCCTTTCTATGCTTCTTAAGGTGTCACTATAACCTCCGCAACACCTCTTATTTATACACCAACAAGAGCGCTTCTCCAACATTATCTAAGGGCTTGAACAACTATCACAACAGTGTATGGTTCAACGCATATTTAAGTGCATCAAATTATTTTTGAGCCACTTCATCCTAGATAAATGGGACACCCTAGGGTTTGTGACAAGAACCCTAGTGTTTCCAAATTGATTTTTATTGATTTAAGATGCATGCTTTTATCTTTCGTCATATTTTACACCACCCTTTTTGTTGACATAGAGACTCATACCTTTACTAGTGCACTCTTCTTTCAACCATCTTTCCTTGAGCTTGAAACCCTTTTATTTCTATGTTTAAACTTCTAACCCTTGGTCCATCTCAACTTCTTCTACCTATTTATGAATTGTCAACTTATTTTTCATTTAACGTTTCCCTAGGGTTTGTGACTAGAACCCTAGGGTTTCCAAATAGATTTTTGTTGAGTGAGGAGGAATGGTTTTACCTTTCATCATATTGTGAATCACCCTTTTTGTTGACACAGGGATTGATACCTTTACTGGTGTGCTTTTCTTCGACCCATCTTTACCTGAGACCGAAACCCTTTTATTTCCATGTTTCATCTTATAACCCTTGGGCCATGTCAAATTCTGCTACCTACTTGCCAACTCTCAACATGTTTTTCATTTAACTTTTCCCTAGGGTTTGTGACTAGAACCCTAGGGCTTCCAAAATGATTTTTGTTGAGTGAGGAGGAATTCTTTTACCTTTCATCACATTATAAATCACCCTTTTCTCTTCATGTTTCAACTTGTAACCCTTGATCCATGTCAACTTATGCTACCTAATTTCCTACTATCAAATCATTTCATGACCTTCCACCTACGATGATTTCTTAAATAAACATGTGTAAATTTACTATTCACTTATCGTATGATGATGATTCACTTAACTTACACGTATATTTTTTATTCCACTATGTAGGGATGGAAGTTGAAAATCCACATGATGGATAAGCTGTGTCCAATCAAGTTAATCAACCAAAATATGATCAAGATGTTCCCTATTGACCTAATCAACCACTAGAGGAACATGTGCCCTATCAAGTAAATTAATTTTCAGTAGGGGAACAGCATGTGCCAGTTAATCTAATCAACCAATGGAGGAAGAATATTTTCCCTATGAAGTTGATCAACCACTAGAAGAACAAATTGTTTCCTCTCAAGTTAACAGTATAATAAGGAGTTACAGTAGTTTGGAAAGGGGTGGACCATTTATAGAAAATGTGGATGCAATAAAAATAGAGGACTTTGGGCAGCTCATTACTCCTCACATTATTAGAGACCATTTCAATAACATCACTCGACAACATTTTGAGAAACATTCAGTTGTTGCACAAGCTGAGATACTGCATGGGTTGATCAAACGTGAGAAACTAAAACATGCCACAAAGCTTTTGGGTGTCCAAGATGCTAAAAGCAAGAAGACACATATTAATGTCAATAAAAATATATGCAAGGCATTTACTATGTTTGGAGAATCAAGAAAACCCAATGTTCAAGTTGTCCGTAGGGAAATTACAACTGTTATTGTTGCACCAAGTACAACAAAACAACAAAAGTTGGCATCAATGTCAAAATCACTCCATGTTTCAAGAAAAAAGCTTGCATAAGAATACCAAATTCATGGCTCAAGTGAATGAAAATGATGAATCTTACTTTTGGGCTCTTATCACCAAGCAACCCTACCAAGATAAGATTATAGCAAGAATGAGAGCATTTGTGGTAGAGTTTTGGGAGAGTCATTCCCCTGCTATTCCAGATATAAAACATGTCGTATGACATCACATAACTAAAGGTGATTATGTGGAACATGCTAAGAACATTGTGGAAATGAAAGAAGTTGCATTGTTCATGGAATTCCAGGAAAGAAATTGCCATTTGAAGTAACTAGCAGACATCTTCACATCATAAACTCATAAACAATTGAAATTCATTCATAAAAATCACATATGCATAGTCAGTCTATATTAGTACAACACCATATCAAAAATATGTTGTCTTGTACTTGAATATCGTAACCATAACCATCTTCATAGGCCAATCCAGGTTAACACAGTGCATTTGACATCAAGATATTAAATGCAATAACCCTAATCATCAAGTTAATTAGCATATAACAATAACAATTTAACATATGACATACTCATCAACAACATATAACATAATCATCAAGTTAAGTAACATAAAACAACAACAAGTTACTGTCATGCATGACTATCCAACACATGTGCATATGATTACACTGATCAACTAGCATCTACCATGCATATAACCAGACTAATAATAGAATGACAAGTATATAAGTAACCATAATTCTTATAATAACCATTAACAACATACCTGCATACCCAACATACAAATGTATGTGACGATTTTATCTTACCCTAAAGTCTAGTGTTGTAACCTCGCTTTGATGATCTACATCTCCTTCTTTATCTCAACCAACACTTCAGCACTATAACAACCAACAACATCATGATGATAAAAATTACATACGATGACCTCACAATGCATTTTTGACCCACTATACATGCATAACCATAACCACTATAATGCATGCATAACAATATATAGACATTGACATGCATAACAAATGCATATACAACTGACACGCATTCATGACAAGCACATCCCAATATCCACATCGTCAACCTCGACATGACAACACAACTATAACAATATACAATACCATGCATACATAACAATAACAAATACAACCTACATGTATGCATGAAAAACACATTCCACCCTTCGAGTCCAAGTGTTGAATTGTGCTCTGATACCACTCTGTAAAACTTTCCTCCCAAATTTACCCAAGCTAACTAGTCCACAGGGGTAAATATTTGATGAATAGTTAATATGATGTGATTCCACTCCCTAAGTGTAGTTAAGGAAGTGAAATGTATGAACCAACATATTGCAGACCTCCCCTAGGTGTTGCAGGACCCCGAGAAGCTAATCTACCACTCCAGGTGCCCAACCCCTAAGTTAAACTAACCTTTCAATCAATTAAATGCGCATTCTCTCCCACGAAATGGGCATGCGTGTGACTAGGACCCTCGATTCACTCCCACAATGCGTGTAAGGGAGATACTACAATACTTTTCAACCTGTTCTATGCTAGAGACTATGAGATTTAAGCCACTTCTTCAGGGCTAATCTCCAAACCACTGCCCAAAACTTAATGAGACTTTCCAAGACAATAAATGAAACTAAGAAAAATCCTCTAACATAAAACATGATCAAGGAATTGACCTTACCAAGCCTAACGATGACATACATTTCGTCAAACACATTATGAACATGTAATCTACAAGTTATAACAACATATCTGAGGTTAGGGGTCTCATAATTATTTGAGATTCATAAGGAATCATTGATGCCTTATCAAATTAGTTGCAGTACCATGTATTAGGTCATATATTCATTGTTCATTCATTTATCAACAAAAACATGATGATAGCCATACATCATAACTATCATAAAACATTCGCATAGCCATCATATAACCAACAAAAGTAAAAAGGATACAACAACCATAAATACCACATATGAACTTTCCATTTCTCCTAATTTCCATTATTTTAATAAATAAAATGTCAATTATTTCCATTTTTCCTTTCCAAAGCCTTTTCGATTGCCTTTGCCAATTTCCTTTAGCCATAATAAACAAATTGCACACCCGCTAGGATGTTTTTCCCATCATTTGGCTTGGAATACATGTCCCATGACCTTTGTTTTATATTTTTTTACATGAATTTTTAACCTAAGTTGTTACAAATAATAAAGATAATGGACACAAGAAGTGGGCTCCAAGCGAGCTAAAAACCCCTCCAAGGGGACAACCTAAAAATAATCTCTTCTCTTCTTATAAAATCTACTACAAATGAGAATTCCAAGACTCAATGTTGAAGAATATAGGGAAATTAGATATAGTAGGATTCTTCTATACTTGATAAAAATTTGTAAAGCACTTTTTCAATTTAACTTTTTATCTTGATCTTCTTCTCTTATTATTATTGTATGTTTGTTTACTTCATCAAACTGTTACAAAAACATAAGATATTGGCTCTGTGCAAGGGAAACACCTCTCTCTTAGAGAGGAAAACCCTTTCGTAAATTTCTCTTATTGAAGCTTCTTATTGATCAATATCAAACCCTAGACCCTTGACAAGAATATCCTCCAAGCACAACTCAAGTCCTTTCTTCTGACGCTTTGTTTCCCAAAACTTCTTCCTCCTTCTTCTAGCACTTTGTTCCCTGACAACTGATGATAGTCTTTGTTATGTTGTCTCCTAAAAGAGATAATTTATGTTTGATCCTTAGTGAGGTCCTTCACTAATGAGGATACCTTCCTTCTCTTGACCAACTGAGATCCTTCTTGATGTGAGGATGAATACTTAATGTGATGATATTGTAGCCCTAGTTTCTTGCATGTGTGAGAGGTTTCCTTGTGTATTTGACTCATTTCTCCTTCGCTTGAGAGAGCCTCTTCTTCACTCGAGGAGGAGGCCTTATAGGGATAAATTTCTAGCCCAAAAAATGAGAGATGAGAAATTGTAATTTTTCTTCTATAGTGATTGCAAATAACCCTCCTTTCATTGCACGTGTGATTGTAATTCACCCTAAAAATAGTCCTTTAAACTTCAGTTATGTCTCCTCCTTCTTCGCTGCACTAGAGGCTCCTTATACTTGTCTTTCTTCAACTTTTACTGGGATTCTCTTGCTCAGGCCTTGACTAACAACTCTATCTCTCATAAGATCATAAGATCATCTCACAATGTTGGCGAGAACAATGACTTATAGACACCTTAATCATTGTCTCTCAAAGTACATACTCATCCGGGTGTTCATTGAGTATGACCTTCTAGGACTATTCTTGTCTTGGGTTCCCAACCCTCAAAGAATATCGGTCTGCTTTCCTATTCTTATCTTGGGTGCCCTACACATCCTCAAAATTATTCAGATGGTAGATGATTACCCAATCCTTCCATTCTTTCTTCCCAAGTCAAGACACGAATATTGTGTATATATCTTCCTCTTAATTGAGGAAGACATGCCCAAGTTTCCTCTAAAAAGGAACTTGCTCAAGATCATCTGTGATTAGGAACTTGTTAGAACTCCCTCTTAGCTAGGGACTTGTAAATACATCAAAAGCTTCTTCTTTCTAGTTCCTTCAACTGCTTGATCTCATTCCTTCTTTTGAAGTCATGAAGTCTTTGTTTGAACTTCTTCTTCATAGGGCACTAGCCATTGATCACTTTCCTTCCTGGCTTGTTCATGTCATTTCTCCCTTCGTGGAACGTGGCCTTCTTGATATATTTCAAGATCTTTCATCGTCTCACTACTCATTTGTTATCTGACTATGCTTTAGAATATTTATTACATATCTTTTAAGTTGTACTTTCTTATTATCATACTTCGATTTAGTGGACCTTCATGAATTCATCCTGATATTGCTTCAACATCAAATAGTGCTTTTGTTGGATGGTTCCTTCATCATGACATATTTGTAGAGTTGAATCAATTATCTACACCTTAGTATCTCCAAGGACTTCATATGCTTGATCTCTTTCTTCATTTGCTTCTTCTTGGAGTGATTATTCAACCACATTATACTCCTTATTGGAGCACTTCTTCATGTTGACCTTCATTGCATTGTAGTACATGCCGCCGAGCAAGTTATTGGTGAAAGAGATCCTTTTATACTTGATAGTTCTTTAGAATTATTCCCATGACCCAATAATATATATGATGACTTGACTTAAAATTTGACGTATACATAGCTCGTCTTGATTCTGGTTTGATCATCTTGTCTTCATTTTATGGTTCTTATTGATTGGTGTAGCCTTGCTTGCTTCATATTTTATTGCCTTCATATCATCCTCTCTTGAATCCCTTGAATGGGATTTTGAATGAGACAACTACCCTTATTTAAAAATCTTATTTTGAAGATTCTATTAGAGGATCTTGAAGACCCTTATCCTGAAAATGTTTCTTCCTTTTGATGATAGAGGCCCTCTAAGATTCTTAATCATGATTAATTATTCCTTCATTGTGGATGAGGTCCTATAAAAGTTATGCTCCTTCTATATGAATATCTTGAGCTATATCTACACCATGATCCTATATTCTAGAAGATGATACTTAACCACGCATCCTATCCTATCTTTATATGCTCCTATGCTACTCAATACTTTGAAAGAAGTATTTAAGTAAAGAGGTTGACTTAGCCATAGTAGAGATCTGGAGGATCTTCCTTCTTCTGCTTCTTGTATTCTTCCTTCACTTCTTTAGTTACATGAGATTCTTTCCTTTTTCTTTTCTTGTTGTTGTCCTTCTCAAGCTTAGGACAATCCATTTTGTAGTGTCCATATTCTTAGCATCCAAAGCATTGGAATTTGGACATATCTCTATTTCTTGTTCTTCTTGGACCAAATTTGCCAAATTTTCCCTTTCTCTTGGCCATGGTAGAAAATTCTTGCTCCTCTGGTCCCACATCATCCAAGGCTTTGAGTCTAGTTTCCTCTATATTGCATAGAGACCATAGTTCACTTAGTGGGGTAGCTTCTTTCTTGGCATATATGATTGATATGAAGTTGCCCCAATCCTCAAATAGAGCATTGAGTACTACAATTATCATTTCTCTGTCAAACATGACTTCTCCTAGTTCTTTAAGTTGATCCCTCATCTCGGAGATCTTCATGAAGTAGGGAGTTATTCCTTCCTTCAATATATTCATCTTGTACAAATCGGTTCATAGAGATATCACTTCTCTAGTTATGCTTATAGAGAATAGCTCTATTAGTTTATCATAGATTTCTTTTGATGTTTCAAATTTGGAGAAATAAGGAATGAGAGAGTCTTTCATAGATTCCATTAGAATCCTTTAAGCTCTTGTCTCATCCTTATTTTACTTGGCTAAAGCTTGATTTTTTTCCTTACCAGGGATAGTGATATTCCGTTTGATGAGGTCTAGAAGTTCATTCTCCTTGAGAAGTAAATGAATCCTCTTCTTCCATTCAAGGAAGTTATTAGTCCGAAGAATTTGTTTCTTTCCTTGCAAAAATACATTGATGTATGTTGAGGAGGGGACATATATACTGTAGAAAATCCTATAGATCCACAAGAAAATACAATTTGCTAAAGTAAGAGACAAGAATCTACTCCTACTCTTTACAGTGAAATCCCATAAACATCGAGAAAAAAATTATCAATAGAGGAAGATAATCAAAGGAACATAACACAATAAATATATGTGGGAAAGCCACAACTCAAAACCCCACTATCTGTTTTGTATAGATCCTTAAAATCAAGATGAAATTACAATGCTTCTTCTCTCTAGAACAATCCCAACACTCAGCAAATTCAATCAACAACTCATAAGCAATCTCAAGGCCAAATCTTAGCCAATTCACAAGCTCTCCAAGTCTCTATTCCAATGTGTAATTCCTATGAAGGATAATTTGTATTTAAAGGAAAATAAAGCTGCCAAAAATAGCACAATCCCTCAAGGATCAGTTCCTGATTGCATGCACTATCAGTGCATCTCAGAAAAATCTAAAACAAATAGTGCATTGTCCCTGCACTCTAGTATCTATTGGGTCTTTCTCAGAATCAACATGCATGTGTTTCTAATGGTGGAATCTTTAGTTAACTAGTGTAGCACTAATTAGGTCACTAGTTTCCCAACTGACTGTTTACTCACTATTACTTCTTGAAACTGATTGGAACTAATTCAACTAGACTTAACTAAATAAAATATGTTAACTAATTAAAACTCATTCATAACTCATCCTTAAATCCTATAAGTTAGGGAGAGCATATGCATGTATTCTAAACGACCTCCAATTCAAATTTCCTAAGTTAGTGAAGTTATTTAAGTTAATTAAACTTAATTAACTATTTTCAAATTCCTACGAGAAAAGAATTGTATTTTAATTCATAGTTTAATTCAAGGACAAATTAAACTGGAATTTCTTGTTGCCATTTCTCAACACTCCCTCTCAACAAGAAAGGGAGTATCCACTACCCCAATCCTGTCTCTGTGAAACTCAAATTTACATCTTGGAAATGCCTTTGTCATGATGTCAGCATCTTTCTCCTTCGTGGGAATCTAATCTAACAACATGATCTTCCTCAATACACATCTCTAAGATGATGATACTGGATATCTATATGCTTGGACTAATCATGAAAAACTGGATTTTCAGAGAGTTTGATACAACTCTGATTATCACAATAAATCATTGTCATATCCATTAACTGACCAAACGAACCAACCAGGATCTTCCTCATCCAGATATACTCACATGTTTCTTAACTTGCAGCCATGTACTTTGTGTCTACCGAACTGAGTGCAACTGATCTATGTTTCCTGTTGTACCAAGAAACTGCAGCTAACACAATACTAAAGATCCCTCCTGATGAGCTCTTCCTGTCACATCGAATCCCTACCCAATCTGCATCAGTGAAGCCTTGAAGCTTCACTCCCTTCTTCTATATATACCACAACCAAAACTAAGTAGTGCCTCTGAGGTATCTCAATACATGCTTTTTCGCCTTCCAATACAGCTTGGTAGGCCTAACCATCGCTTGACTAAGATGGTTAGCTGCATAACACATATATGGTGATGTGTACACCAAATACATGAGTGAACCACAAGATTCCTATAAATAGTAGCTTCCATTACTTCTCCTGAAGTAGCATCCTCCTTCCTTTAGTGCCAACTAGAGGAGTCTCCATTGGTTTACTGCTCTCCATGCGAATCTCCTGAGTATCTCACTGACATACTTTCCTTGAGATACAAAAAACTCCCCATCTCCCTACCATACCTCAATGCCAAGAAAGTAATGCATGAGCCCCATGTCCTTCATCTCAAACTTTGTTGCAAGATCCTCCTTGCAAGATTTTATGAGCTTCTCATCACTTGTAATTATGAGATCATCTACACAAAGTACAATGATCAAAATTTTACATTCCATGAGTATGTGATACAAATTTGCATCTACTTCACTCTTCATGAAGCCCAACCTAGTGAAGTAGCTATCTATCATGGTAGCCAAGTACGGGGTGCATGCTTTATCTCATACAACTCTCCCTTGAGTCAGTGCACATGTGACTCATAGTCCAAGGTTTCAAAATGTTTGGGTTGCTCTATGTACACATCTTCCTCAATCGTGCCATTAAGGAAGGAAATATTCACATCCATCTGATGGATACTCCAACCCATCTATGCAGATAGTGCCAAAATATATTTGACATATGAGTACCTTGCAACATGAGCAAAGGTCTCATCATAGTCAATCCCCTCTACCTATGAAAATCCACGGGCCAAAGGTATGGCCTTATGCTTCTCCACACTACCATCTGTAGCTTTATTTACATTATAAATCCAATGGGAGCTCACAAATAACTTGTCCTCTGGTCTCGAGACCACATCCCAAACACTCTTTCAAACTATGGAGTCATACTCCTCCACCATCACATTAATGCAAACCGACTGGTGCACTGATTCCTGAAAGGAAGATGGCTCTGTCACAACACATGCACCCGTAAGTGCCATGTATCTAGTGTACCTCTCTGGTGACTTCCTCTGTCTATGTTGAGGAGAGGGTTCTCCCACATTCTCCCATGCATCATCCAATAATCTATCAGCCTCTCTAGTGTGCTTTCTTCCCCCTTTGGAAGACTCTTCCTGAGTGGATGTCTCCACTCCAAGAACCTTTGCATGTGGCTTCTCCACATAAATCTAAGGCTCCAAAACCTTAGGAACTAAGAATTCCTCCTCCACATGTATCTCAAGTTCCCTCTCAAGGGATACTCGCATGGCATTCTCCTCATCAAATTTGACATCCCTGTGAACCACTGTCATCCGACTGGTTTGCATCTACACCCAATAGATGTGGGGAGTGTCAGTGTACCCCATAAAGATCCCCACCTATGTTTTTGGCCCAAGGTTCTTCCATACATCTTTGGTCACATGGTAATAAAACGATGACCCAAAAGTATTGAACTGACCAACATTTGGCCTAATACCAGAATAAGCTTCCTCTAGTGTTTTACTCACAAATATTCGATGCGGGCTATGGTTATGAACATAAATCATTCTGTTGCATGCCTCATCTGACAAGTGTAGTGGTAGGCCCTGATCATGCAACATCGCCCTTTTTCCGCTACTATTCTCTTTTTCTTCCTCTCTGCAACCCCATTTTGTTGAGGGTTATGAGGTGCCATCAACTCTCATTTAATCCTTTCCGTTGCAAAGAAGTTCTTCAACTCGATCGAGACATATTCTCCACTATTATCACTCCATAGATCTTTAACCTTCTTGCCTCACTCTTTCTCGACCAATGCTTTGAATTCACAAAATTTTGTGAGCGTATGATCCTTTGTCTGCATGAAAAATATCTAGCATTTACAAGAATAGTCATCTACAAATATAACATAATACCTTTGTTTGGCAGTGGATATTGTCGAGAATGGTCCAAACACATCTAAATGGACTCTCTCTATAATAAACTCTGTTGGACTGTCTTTATCTCCAAAGGAACAATTGGTGTATTTTCCCAAAGTACAACCCTTGCATGTATCAACTTGCTCAAGCTTACCTTTGGGAAGACTGTTGGAGATTTGTTGCAATATCCTGAAATCCCCATGATGCAAGTGGCCAAATAGCTTGTGCCACAACTCATCGACGTCTCAGCTCAACATCTTTTCTACTTTTGAACTCAAAGCAACACAATACTCTAGCTCTATCTTATAGATATTGTGAACTAGAATCCCTATCTTCTGTACTTGACCTGTGGCTATGTGTCGAAGGAATGCCTTTCCTTTTGAAAAAATCACATCATAGCCTCTATCCTCAAGCATGGCAATGGATACCAAGTTCTTTAGCAGTGAGGGTACATGCATAACATTGTTCAAAATTAGTGGAGCCACATGCTCCCTCTGAAAAGTAATAGTGCCCACACCAATAATTCAAAAAGAGTGAAGAGAACTTTACTTGAATGATTCATGAGGCACAATACTTGCTAAGGTTTTGGAAATGGGTTAGCAAGCTAAGAGGGCTTGATTGTGGGGAAAACTCCATAGTTATGCGCACTTGAGGCAGAGGCGATCTGGGATGGGTGACCTCCTGGGAAGTCTTGGTTACTGGGTGCAAGCCCCGGAAGTGATGATTGACGCTATGTGATTTATTTCACTAGTTTCAATCACACTTCTTCACCCCTGTGAGGATCACCCAATGCAATGAGTGCTAAGTTGACTATTCAAAAATCATGAGAAATTAGTCAATTACGACTACCTCTCATGGAAATGGTCATAGATGAATGACTTACTTAATGCAGTTGAATCCCAGAAAATGATATCTAATATAATGCACTATGAAAACCCCTAATACTTAATTCGAAAAGAGTGAAGGGAACTCTACTTGAATGGTTCATGAGGCACAATACTTGCTAAGGTTTTGAAAATGGGAAAACTCCATAGTTAAGCGTGCTTGAGCTAGAGGTGATCTTGGATGGGTGACTTCTTGGGGGGTCCTGGTTATCGGGTGTAAGCCTTAGAAGTGATGATTAACGCTATGTGATTTATTTCACTAGTTTCAATCCCATTTCTTCACCCTTGTGAGCATCACCCGATGCAATGAGTGCTAAGTGGACTATTCAAAAATCATGAGAAATTAGTCAGTTATGACTACCTCTCATGGAAATGGTCATAGATGAATGACTTAACACATTTGAATCTAAAAAAATGATATCTAATATAATGCACTATGAAAACCCCCAATACTTAACACTATATTTACCATCATCACCCCTCTTGATATGCATCTTGAGATATTTCGCCTCCAGTTCACAGAATAACTCTTTGTCGCCAGTCATGTCGAAAGAAGCTCCACTGTCTAAGTACAAAACACTTCCCATCATTGAAGACACCATGCATGTAATGACGGAAAAGTCCAATTCAAATTGGGAGGCCAAAGCCTCACCCACCACTCCTTCTGAGGACTTCTCATTGGACTTCTTCAATGGAAATTTTTTAGTAAAGTGGCCCATCTTGTGTAAATGAAAGCATTTAACTTTTGTCATGTCCTTCTTCTTACCTCCATGATAAGAATCTGATTTGGAATGAGAAATTATACCTTTCCCGTTCCTTGCATTAATCACTAAGGCACAATTCTCTTCATAATCAGTCTTTGATGAAGAACCCTCCCCGGTGTTCCTCCTGATCTCATCCTACATCAAATCCGACTATCATCATTCCCAATCTAGCAGCTTCTCCTAACCATTTACAAAGTCCTAATAACTATGCCAACTCTTTGGGAGTCCAAGAAGATCAATGAATTCCTTCAAGCCATTATCTTCTAGCACAACCTCCATCCTATCCCTCTAGGCTATAAAATTCAAGCTTCCTTGCAAGGCATAATCAGGCATCAACCCATGGAATGCCATCTTCTGATCCTGAAGTATGTATGCAAATTTGACTTTCACCTGTAACCCAAAAACTTAAAACTTTGAAATCTCCTCTAGAGACATGATTGTAAATCAACGATATCTCCCTCATCTGAACTCTGATTCGGCATTTTTTTTTTGAATTTGGGTATCTCTTCCCAAGGAATCCAAATATACAATTTGTTTATAAGAAAAGTCACAGAAAATCTCATAACCTCTCTACAAATGCTCAGCCCAAAAAACAATCTTGCTCGGATACCATATAGAAAACCTTGTAGATCCACAAGCTAATGCAACTTTCTAAAGCAAGAGACAAGAATCTTCTTATACTCTTTACAGCGGAAGACCATAAACATCGAGAAAACAATAATCAATAGAGGAATGGAATCAAAGGCACATAAGACAATAAATATCCAGGGAAAGCCACAACTCAAAACCCCACTATCTATTTTGTATTAATCTGAAAAATCAAGATGAAATTACAATGCTTGTTCTCTCTAGAATAATCCCAGCACTCATCAAATTCAATCTCCAACTCATAAGCAAGCTCAAGGCCAAATATTATCCAATTCACAACCTCTCCAAGTCTCTATTCCAATGTGTAATTCCTATAAAGGATAGCTTGTATTTAGAGGGAAACAAATAGTGCATTGTTCCTGAAACTGATTGGAACTAATTTAACTGAACTTAAATCAATAAAATTATTTAACTAATTACAACTCATTCATAAGTCATTCTTAACTCCTATAAGTTAGGGAGAACATATAAAAGTCTTATAAAAGACTTCCAATTTGAATTTCATAAATTAATTAAGTTAATTAAACTTAATTAATTATTTCCAAATTTCTATTAGAAAATATTTCTATTTTAATTCATAGTTTAATTCAAGGACAAACTAAACTAGAAGTTCTTGTTGCCATTTCTCAACATATACTTACTTGATGTAGTTTGTGATGTAGCTTTCTTTCTTCTTGAAGAATCAACGACTTGCCCTCATGGATCTTGATGATCTTCAAATTGTTTCCTGCAAATAGACGTGCTTGATTATGATATTTTCTTGGACAGTAGGACTTGACTTGTAGGGCTTCTTCCCTTCAAGATGGTGTAGCTTGATGTAGGCCCTTATTTGACTTGATTTTCTTGTAGGCATCTTTGTATAAAAGGCTTCCTGCTTTGCAAACCTTGATGAATAGTATATGGTAGACCTTCTTGTCCTTTATATGATTAAGATTTCTTGTCTTGATGCTTCAACCTTGTAGTTGTTCTTGAGATGTCCTTCCTTGATGATTCACCTCATTTGTGCTCTTGATATTCCCTTTCCTTGATGTGTCATGTTAGGTCTGATATCATGTTGAAGAATCTAGGGAAATTAGATATAGTAGGATTATTATATACTTGAAAACAATTTGTGAAGCACTTTTTCAATTTAACTTGTTAGCTTGATGTTCTTCTCTTATTATTATTGTATGTGTGTTTGCTTCATCAAACTTCTACCAAAACACAAGAAACAAGAACACAAGATATTGGCTCTCTACTAGGAAAAAACATCTATTGAAAAATCAACTATGACATTTCTTCTATAGTGACCACAAGCAACCGACATTTCCTCACACGTCTGACTACAATTCACCCTAAAAATATTCCTTTAAACTTTAGATATGCCTTCTCCTTCTTCATTGCACTAGAGGCTCCTTATACTTGTCTTTATTCACCTTCTACTCGCCTTCTCTTGCTCATTGATTTCAGAAGTATGATTGCTTATTGTTGGAGGATTGAATAGCCTCTATATATAGAGGTTTGTCCCTCCTATAGGCCGACTTGAGGCCTACTAGGAGACTATATTACAACTTGATTTTTCTTCTTCGGGATTTATTCATTTGGTGATCTTGTTGGATGGAGGACTTGTGACTTTCCTTGGAGGTATTCTTTTGGCTGTTATACAAATATATACATAGTGTAACATGCCCTTAAGGGTCTTCAGATTTTTCTTTTGACTCTTTGACTTACCTATTGCACTTTGACATGTGCAAGACCTATTTCAATGAGAAAGAAACTCATTGACAAATAAAAAAAGGAATAAAAAATTCTTGTATAAATACAAATATCAAAAGTACATTTATGAAGACTGAACCTAGTTACACTTTCTTCAACACTCAAGACACTAGACCAAGTCTTCCTCCAAGCACCAAGTAAACCATTCAAGAATATATTTCAAAAAATTTGAAGTTTAACCAATTCAACAAAAGTAAAAACAATTCAAATCTACTTCACTTCGAAATTTTGGCCCTCTACTCTAGGTGTGAAACTTCTACCCTTTAAAATAATAGAAACCCTAAATTATTTGCATGTCTTAAACTTCCAAAAAATCATTCCTTATTGGGAACACGATCCACTAGGACAGTTTTGGGGCTAAAAGCCCATGTTTTGGGTCAACTGTGTAAAAAAGTTTTAAATTCTCCGCATTTTGTTGTTGCAAAGCACGAAGGTGTTAAGAGTGATAAAGGGTTGTCTTCCCCTATTTTGTTAAGTGTAAAGTCAGCTGTAAAGATCCACCCATGGTACGCAGACCATGGGATTCTATAAAAGGGATCTAAGTAAGCTCTAAGTAGTTTTTGTAGAAGAAGACGAGTCTTGGAATCTTGGTAGAGAAGTCTAAGTGTTTCGAGTCTTAGCGTAGGTGGAGGGTCTGCAGCTGAGTGCACAAAGGCCTAGGTTAGAAGTCTATAATTGAGTGCACGGACCCTTGCTGCTGTGTGCGTAGGGTGGATAGAGTCTGTATCAAACCGAAGATATCAATAAAGAGAAGTATTCTACAAACTATGTGTATTTATTTCTTGTTAATACATCCAGTTATATTGCGTTTTGGGTTTAATTTACAATGTTTATGTAATGTGTGCAAATGTGTGATTATATTGGTTAGTTAACTGGAAGTAAGAATATCAGTTTACGTTGTGCTAACTGTGACTGTTTAGTAATATAAGTAAAACACTTAAGATAAGTTGGGAACCTATACAATACGTTGTCATAACAGCGCGAAAATACCTGGATCGCAGGTCAAGGTTGCACGAAGGTAGGAACATATGGTATAAATCGACATCATGGCCATCTTAGGGTGTGGAAACTTGCTTCCAGCATCCCCCCATGTTGGGTTGTGTTATATTCTTTCCACGACTAGAACATGTAGTTAACTGGGGGGTTAGGAGGGGGACAAGTTAGGGACTTTGTACCAATCTAAGTCTCTGGTGAATAAATTGTTCCATGGAAAAGCTGTATAACCTAAGGATGAAAGTTGGAGACTCGGTGACAAAGCATCTTAACACGTTTAATGCTGTAGTAAGTCAGTTAGCATCTATTGATATTAAAATTTGAGATGAAGATAAGTGCATGAGTTTGTTGTGTTCTCTACCAGATTCGTGGTATAGTCTGGTTATTGCAATAAGTAGCAATGCAACTGCCTTGCAGTTTGATGAAATAGTCTCATCCTTGCAGACGAAGGAGATGAGATGGAAAAATATGGAGATCTAGAATGGTGATGCCTTTTTTGAACGAGGATGGCCCCAGAACATAAACAAAAATAAGTCATTGAGTGGGAGATCTAAATTTGCAGGAAATCCTTTAAAGGTGGTGTGCTGGAAATGCAGAAAGGAAGGGCACTACAAAAGGGACTATAAATCTAAAGCTCTTGAAAAAGGAAAGCGATATGATGATGCTCCTTATGTAGAGGCGAAAGCCACCTCAGATGAAGGTGGGGATGTGTATTTTTCTTCTTCAAGTACACATGTAGATCATGAGGCATGGTTGATTGACTTAGGTGCATCCTTTCACTTCTCCTCATAAAGAGTGGTTCTGGGAGTATGAGAAATACGATGGTGGTGATGTCTTCTTAGGGGATGAGCGGAAAGCTAGAATCATTGGTCATGGAAAAGCAAAGTTGAAGTTGCAAGGTGGAAGGGTTAAAACACTTTCGGGTGTTCTGCATATTCCTGTGTTGGCCATAAATATGTTTCTTGTAAGCTAGTTGGATGATGCAGGTGTAAAAATAGTGTTCGAGAAGGATACCTACAAAGATGGTTCGGGGAGCACTGTGTTGATGCGGGGATTTTGGATTGGAACTCTATACAAGCTATAAGGTAGCATAGTTGTTGATGGGTGCAAGAGTTCTGTGGTTCATAAAGGTGGAGCAGAAAATCTAGTGGTCTCTAGAGAGAAGACCATGCTGTGGCATCAAAGGCTTGGTCATATTAGAGAGAAGGGCCTTCGAATACTTCATGGTAAAGGTATGGTAGAAGGTATGAGTAATAGCTATCTATATTTTTTATTTCTGTGAAAATTGTGTCTATGGAAAGTAGAATCGGGTGAGTTTCTCCTCTAGTGGTAAGAGGGTGAAACATATATTATATCTTGTGCATATTAATGTGTTTGGACCTTTGAAGGTTCCATCACTGGGTAAGTCTATATACTATGTATCATTTATAGATGACTTCTGAAGGAATACATGGATATATTTCCTTAAGAAGAAATCTGAAGTATTTGATAGGTTGAAAGAATTTAAGGCTTTGGTGGAAAACCAGATAGAGAAGAAGATAAAGGTGTTGAGGACAGACAATAGTGGAGATTTTTGCAGTAAGGAATTTGAAGAATTCTATAAGAAGTGTGGTATAGCATGGTAGAAGACTACTCCATATACACCTTAGCAAAATGGAGTTACAGAAAGAATGAAAAAGACGTTGATGGAAAGGGTAGGAGGTATGCTTAGTGGTGTCGGGTTAGGACAAGAATTCTGGGTAGAGGTGGTGGAGACAACATGTTACCTGGTCAACATATCACCTTCATCAGCGTTGGAGGATAAAACTCCACAAGAGGTATGGACTGGTAAGAAACCCTCTCTTTCACATCTGAGAGTATTTGGATGTGATGCATATGTACATGTTCCAAAGGAGAAACAAACCAAGTTGGATAGTAATCTGAAAAGTGCATCTTTATTGGGTATAAGGATGGTTTAAAGGGTTATAAGCTTTGTAACCCAGTAACAAGGAAGGTTGTGTATAATCGAGATGTGGTGTTCAGAGAGGTGAAATATGTTATTAAACATGAAGTCCAACCAAGCAAACCTAAGAATATAGATTTTGAGCTAAAGGAGGAAGAATCATACTCTACAGCAGAGGAGGAAGCAAAAGATGAAGAGCGACAAACTCCGAGTGTGAGAAGATCAGTTTGAGAAAGAAGGCAGCTAGAAAAGTATAGTCCATCTGCTTTCTGTTCAAATTTTTCTTTATCTATTACTGATGATGATCCCAAAACTGTGAAGGAACCAGTAGATTCAGAGGATGGGAAACTCTAGAAAGAGGCCATGGTTGATGAAATGGAATCTTTGCACAAAAATGAGGCCAAGGTAACTCCCGTTAAATTACTTTTATCTATTGTTTCTTCTTTTGATTTTGAGGTAGAACAGATGGTTGTGATGACAACATTTCTTCACGGGGATGTTGAAGAGGAAATCTACTTGAAGCAACCTGAAGGCTTTGTGGTGAAGGGTAAGAGAGAACTGGTATGCAAGTTAAATAAGTCTCTGTATGGGTTAAAACAGTCACCCAGGATGTGGTATCAGAAATTTGATACATTTATACGGGGACTTGGCTTCACCAGAAGCAAAGAAGATCACTGTGTGTATTTTAAATTAAGTGGTGATTGTGTTATGTATCTGGACTTGTATGTGGATGATATGTTGCTGGTTGGAAATGACAAAGAAATTATCTAGGATTTAAAGACCCATTTGTCCTCCAAATTCGACATGAAAGATCTTGGTGATGTAAACTATATTTTGGGCATTGAAGTTAAAAGAGATTGGAGAGAGAGGAAGCTCTGGTTAAACCAAAGGAAGTATTTCGAGACAATATTGCAGAGGTTTAATATGCAAGATAGTAAACAAGTGAAGGTTCCTATTCCTGTAGGTGTAAATTTATCTATTAAAAAGTGTCCCAAGACACAAGAAGAGGAAGAGGACATGTTTTGTGTTCCATATGAAAGTGCAGTTGGTAGCCTGATGTATGTGATGGTCTGTACCAGACCAGACATTGCACATGCAGTGGGAGGATTGAGCAGGTTTATGTCAAAACCAGGGAAGGACCACTAGAAAACAGTGAAGCAGGTTTTCAGGTATTTGCATGGCACTAGTGATTATGCTTTGTGCTACCAAGGAAGACTAGGATTGGACAGAGTTTTGGATATCTGTGGCTTTGTTGATGTAAACTAGATTGGAGATATAGATTAGAGAAGATTTAAACTGAGTATGTGTTTAACATATTTGTAGGTACAGTCAGTTGGATGAGTAAGAAACAATTTGTTGTGGAATTATCAATTACAGAGGTAGAATACATGGCAGACACTCATGTAAGTGAGGAAGCCATTTTTTTATAGATATTGTGTTCCAGTATGGGGTTAGTATACGGAGCTATAAGGATAGACTATGACAACCAAAGTGCAATTTTCTTGCCAAAGAACCTTGCTTACCATTGAAAGACAAATCACATTGATGTTCAATATCACTTTGTGAGGGATATGATAGAAGACAAAAAGGTGTTGCTGGAAAGGTGGACACTTTGAAGAAAACTGTAGATGCATTAACAAAATCTATGAGCTCTGAGAAGTTCTCTTGGTGTAGAGAAATAATGGGCATTGCAGTGGTGGATAAATGACTAAGCTCTCTTGTGGCCCCCTCTGGAAAGAAAACAACAAGTGGGATAATGTTGGGTTATGTTATATTCTTTCCATGACTATACCACGTAGTTAATCAGGGGGTTAGGAAGGGGCGAAGCCCCCGCTTTCGTTGTGCCAATTGCATCGCGGGGGGAGTCACTAGGGGTTTGGTCGGACCTACCTATGGTTCTGTTCATGATTTTCGAACATGGTTTTGGAAACGATGGTTTTTCAGTCCATGGTATTGGATGCTTTGGCATGTATAAATATGTATTGTAACATTGAAAGGCACATAATGAAAAATCAAGCTGGTAGTCTTGGTTTTGGGATCTAGGGGAAAATCTCTGTGTATATGTGTTTTATGTGTTTTGCTCTCACATTGTTTATTTTCTGTGTTTTAGAATTCATATACAGGTAATTTCTATATGGGGTTAAAGCCTACACCCCATACTGCCTCGGGTGAGATTTCGGTCCACACTTTGCGAGTTGATGTCGAAAAGGCTTGTAGTGTAGGGATTTGTTTAGCTAACTAACCTTGAACCTGAGTAAAGCCCCCCACAACCAACAATTTTTTTCATTGCTGAGACCAGAATCTGCATCAGAGATATGTGATGTAGTATCACTAGAATCGAACTAAGAAAGAGATTGAATACTAGTTGGACAGGAAGATCCACGAATTTGCAATGCCGGAGAACAAAAATGTGCAACTAACAGAGGAACAGTGGTTGGACAGATACCTATATACAGAAATCCATGATATCTCTTTCTGTTCCTTTTTGTTTGAGTTATACTAGTGGATCACAAAGCTAGTAGATAGCCAAGGAAGGTGGAGACTTGATAGTCCTATTGTCTGGACCCCAGAGCTGGTACAAATACTGGAAGCCTCTACTGATAAGATCGCATGTGTTGTTGATCATTAGATTGATCACATCATAGGAGGATTTGTGAATGAATTCATGGTCGATACCTTAGTTAGTTATAGCAAGGCAGAGCGATGCCTTTTCAAAGGTCTGTGAAGTAAGTACTTGAAGTCTTTGAATAACTGGATTAAGATGTTATTGTGCTAAAAATGGGTTATGCAGCTAGCTTGATGTTTGGAGCTACGTGAACTGGAGATGATTACAAAAATGAAGGAAGAAAAGGTCTTGAATATAGCCCACCGATATGACTGTCATTAAGTGATGAGGAGGGAGTAGTGCAGGCTTCTCTGTGAAGTCCAGTTCAGTTAATAAGAAAGAGATTCTTGCAATTTCCACCTCCACCTACACCACCTCCAATTTCAGCACCGTCACCTGCGAATTCACCCATACCACCACCACCTCCACCTCAGTTGAGCATGGAAAATTCAGTGAAGCTGCCTATGTTTAAAGGCCTAGCAAATGAGGACTCGGACAAGTTTTGGTTCATTGTGAAAGCTATATGGGAAGCTCAAGGCATCACAGATGATAATATGAAGAAGGAAACATTGATTAGTGCTTTGTAGGGCTGCGTGTTGACTTGGTAAATCAAGTACTCTAATGATAACCCAAACACTGGATTGGCAGACATCCAGACCACACTGAATAAAGAGTTAAGTAGGCATAAATATGAGGCACAGTCGATTGTGGGGTTCAAGGAAATCATGATGAAGCCAGGTGAGACACCTTGGGAATTGGATCATAGCTTGAAGTGTAAAATCTATGAAGCTAATATGAACATAGCGGATGGACAACACCACGAGTGGTTCATGGCCTCACTCCTGCCTCACCTAAGGTTTGAACTATCACAACAGAAGATTATGACTTAGGTAGAGGCCTTGGAGATTGCAATGAGACTGCATGAAACACAAACGCAAGGTCTGAATCTAGGATTTCAGCAGATCCATGCACAGTTGCAAAATATTTTCCTTGAAATGCAAAGTTTAAAGTAGGATAGAACATTTCAACTGGAGGTGCGTGAAGAGGTATGGTGCCTAAACTGTAAAGGCCAGGGGCATGACAAAGACAATTGCGTGGTCTTTGCAAACTATATTGTAGGAGGAGGACTAATGCCTTTGAGGCTGAAAGCCCAAGAAAGATCGAGTGTGGGGTCTATGTTGTGGTGCGCTATATGTCAGGTAGCAGGAAAACATGCAATGCATAACTGTCATTTGTTGTAGAAGTTTTTACAAGCCCCGCAACAACTATTTTGCAACTTCTACAGGTCGGTAGGGCATGATGAGCACAACTGTCGAAGTTATGAATTGATGATGGAAAGAACACCCACCTATAGGGTTCAAGCAGAAACATGGCCCCCTGGCTAGAGGACAGGGATAGTGTGAACAAGCTTTCACATGCATAGACGAGGGTGAGGACATTATGCCCGTGAATGCACTAACCCAATGCAACTGTCGTGAAAATATTCTACTCAGTTTGATCATGAGACAGAGGACTCGCTGATAGTGAGGATATGTGACGAAGGGGTGCTACCACCTCAGCTGAATCAGAACTTGTAGATGATGAGGGTTGAGCATCATGAAGAGGATCCGAATGTGAATATAGTGCTTCAAAGTGGAATTGCAACACTTGACAATAAGGGGAAATAACCCGAAGATAGTGTAGGGTTCGCAAAGCTCTACCGAAGGAGGCTGAATTTGATTTGGAGCGCGCAAGTGAAACATTCATGATGGCATAGAATATCTTCACTGAGGCATCCGCCTCAGGTTGAATGGATGAGCCTGGTCAAGAAATGGACCCTTCTATGCTTACGACCTTTCTAGAAACCTGCATAAAGCTGATGCGCGATAACAAATCTGTAAATGGGCTACAAGAGCTTATAAATAGATGCACCAAAAACACTCTGGGTGAACCACATGTGGTACAAAAGATTGGTAAGCATAAAGAAAGGAAAAGTCGGGAGATGAGACTTACTGCTTGGATAGGAGAATATGAAATGGATCAAGTTATTTTGGACCTGGGGTCAGATGTGAATATGTTACCAAAGCAAACTTGGGAGCAGATGGGAAGACCCACACTGTAGTGGTCTCTGATTCAGTTAAGGATGGAAAATCATTAGAAGATCATCCCCAAGGGGCGACTGGAAGAAGTAACTATAGATATTGAAGGCACAAGTGTGTTGGATGACTTTGAAGTAATAGAAATTGTGGATGATAGGAACCCCTACCCTGGCCTCCTTGATATTGATTGGGTTCCTGATATGAATGGGGTAATCAACCTAAAGAAGCGAAAGATGATATTTGAAAAGAAATCTCTCCACATAATACTACCCGTAGACCCTGATGAAGGATAGTGCTATACTGAACCAATCTACGATTATGAGAGCGATGACCATTTGGATTACATATATAAGATAACAATGTGAGACCAAGATTGGGTGAATCCAATAGTGGATGGACAAATTACATGGGATTGCGAGAGTTCCTACACCTCAGACTCTGATGAAGACTTTGAGCGCTAGTAGAATCGATTACATGAAGTAATGATGTTGAGTTGTAACATGATGACTTGGTCGTTGTGCTATGTGTCATCAAAGGTAAGAAATATGCCCACTTAGGATGGCTTGAATGATGTAGATGTATTTCTAGATGAATTTGAGAGGGAAGTAATAGAGGAGCAGCACTTTGAGGCTTTAGACTGGGCACTGCACGCTACACCTGCAAGATGGTAGGGTATGCATAAGGGTAGCTTTGATGATTGGCGTGAGTGTAGGAGGATGATGTGCACATGCTTTGGGAAGCCAAATATATGAATGATAGAAAAATATGATGGGAAGAATGATCCCTATGGACACTTGTCCAAATGGGTTAAGGCTTATGGAGCGAAGCCCCAACCTCAATGGGTGCACTTGTTTTGTCACACCCTGCATGTCATCCCAATGAGATGGTACATGGAAACAGAGCTCCACCATGGTACATGTGAAGGGGATATTCTGCAAGAAGGATTCATAATGACATTCAGCTTTGAATATGGGTTCGATTGTATTGACGAAGTGCTACAAGAAGTGAAAGCAATAATATTTAGGATACCGCAGGATCCTTTGGACCTCATTCAAGCCGATTTGACTACTAAGTTGAGCCACGCGCTGGAATGCTATAATATGAGTAATGAAGAAGAAGAAGAGGATCCATGAAAGATTAACATCCTTAAAATAGAGGGTCACTATGAGGTGGAGGGACCGCAAATTAAGAATCTTGATATAGCCGTGCCACTGAAAATGAAACATGTAATATTGGTATGAAGGCAGAGCTGAAATTCGTGAAGATTGGCGATTACTGGGATGATGCAACAGTGGATAAGGTCATTAAATTTCTCTACGAATACCATGATTTGTTTCGTACCAAATTTACAGAGTTAAAAGGGATAATAGGAGACCTAGGTGTTATGAATATCATGTTAAATCCTAAAGCAAAGCCAGTTAAGAAAATACCTTCCCGTCTAAATCCGAAGTAGAAGGAGAAGATTTGCTTAGAGCTAAACAAGATGCTCGTGCCTAACATCATTGAGCTCGTAGAAGAATCTAATTGGGTGAACCCAATGGTGGTACAGGAAGAGAAGCCAAAGAATGAAATAAGGATATGCGTAGATCATAGGAAGTTAAATGACACTTGCGTAGATGATCCTTTCCTGACTCCATTCACTGATGAGGTATTGGATAATGTAGGTGGTCAAGAGGTGTACTCCTTCATTGATGGGTTCTTTGGGTACCATTGGATCAAAATCGCGCTGAAGGTTACAAGCAAGATGACTTTTGCAACTAAGTGGGGATGTTTTCAGTACACTGTAATTCCTTTCAGATTGAAGAATGCGCATGTGATTTTTTCACACGTAGTCATTGCTCCATTCAAAGAATTCCTTCATAAGTTTTTGAAGGTGTACTTTGATCACTGTACTATGTTTGGACTGGTTAAATGCCATGTGGTAAGTTTTTGCGTGATGCTAGATACTTGTTGAAGGTACCAGATTGTGCTCAATTTGAAGAAATGTTTGTTTCATGTTCCTTTTGGGACTTTGCTGGGACATGTGGTTTGTAGACACGAACTGCTGGTAGATTTGAAAAAGATCGCAGTGATACTTAACTTGGAGGCACCGAGGAGTGTGAAATAGTTGCACATGGCGTTAGGACATACTGGGTATTACAGGAAGTTTATCAAGGGCTCTACCTAGATCACCACGCCTGTGGAGAAGTTGTTGAAAAAGGATGTCATGTTGTGTTGCAATGAGGACCATAAGAAAAACTTGGATGTATTGAAAGAGAAAAAGGTCATTGCACTGATTTTAGTCTCCCCGCATTGGAATGAGTTTCATGTACATGTAGACACATCATGTATAGTACTAGGAGCAGTGCTAACATACGCTGGTAGAGGAGAATTGGACTATCCTATAGAATTTGCAAGCAGGAAGCTATCCAAGTCTGAGAAGAAGTATTCCAACACCGAGCGTGAAGGGTCAGCCATTGTATACGCACTCTGGAAGTTTAGACACTATTTGTTGGGTGGATATTTTAAGATGTATACGGATCATTCCCCGTTGAATTACTTGGTTAATAAACATGTGTTGGGGGGAGAATCTATAGATGGTTGTTATTTTTCTAGGAATATGACTTTGGAGTTATTGTGAATCCTGGACGACTGAATGCAGGACCAGACCATCTGTCACACATCGAAACAGGGGAAGAGTCCACTAATTTGGAGGACAGATTGCCTGACACGCAACTATTTGTAGTGCACATTGTGGATGGTCATTTTGAAGACATCATACACTTCCTAACGATAGGGACTACCCGAGAAGGCTACACCATCCAACATAAGAAGGAGTTAGTGGTGCACTCAATGGACTTTTTTATCATTGCCTGACATTTTTACACAATGGGATCTAATGAAGTATTACAAAGATATGTACCAGAGTTTGAAAGGAACAATATCCTCGTAGACACTCATGGGGGTGCCGAGGGAGTTCATTATGCAGGAAAAATGACCACGCAGAAGATTCTATGCACAGGGTTGTTGTGGCCAACCCTCCATCAAGATTCAAAAGCTTACTACAAGGCGTGTGATGTGCGTCAAAGGACTAGCAGGCCAACGTGGAGCGATGAGTTGTCTTTGAATCCATAGATGACATTATAACCCTTTGAGAAATGGGTGATAGATTTTTTGGGACCCATTCAGCCCCAAGGGAAGAAGACGAGAGTATAGTACATTATCACCAGGACAGAGTATTTGATTCGATGGGTGGAGACAAAACCTGTGAAGGATTGCATAGGCACAACTGGTACGAATTTCCTCTTTGAGTATGTACTGAAGCGATTTGGGTGTCCAAAGATTTTGATGAGCAATCGCAGTATGCACTTTCTGAATGAGACGATCAATGCACTCACGAAGGAATTTCATGTATATCACCAGAAAATCAAGCCTTATCACCCACACACTAATGGAACAGTGGAAGCATTCAATAAGGTGCTGGAAAATGCACTGACCAAGGTTTGCAATGATAAGCGAAGTGATTGGGACCTGCACATACCCACAATACTATGCGCCTATATGACGACATGTAAAAAGTTGACTAGACAAAATCCCTTTAGGCTTGTATATCGTGTTGAAGCAAATATGTCCATGGAATACATTGTGCCTAGTCTACGTATAGTGGCACTCATGAGTATGACTGATTGCAAAGCCCTGGAAGAGAGGCTCGTGTAGCTAGTTGAGCTTGAGGAAGAGATATTTCTAGATGGATTTCACTAGTAGGTCTAAAAGTACCGTGAAAAAGCATGGCATGATCGACACATTAAGTTGTTCACCTTTAAGGTAAATGATCTGGTTTTTTTATATGAAAGTGAGTTTGATAAATTTCCAGGGAAGTTTAAAATGCACTAGTTAGGGCCCTATGTCATTAAGGAGATTACCGATGATGGAGTAGTTCAGTTGGTTAAATTGAATGGAGATCCCTTCCCAGGAAAGGTGAATGGCAGCCAATTGAAGCCATACATTGGTGATCTGGCCATGTGACTATATTAGAGTATCATATTCTTAGTGCTCTAGGTAGTTAAAAGGAGGCGTGCAACTATAAACTACACTGCTCGGGTTGGGGAGATGAGCGATTGGAGGATTGCATGAAGTGAGGAAATGTCACAGGGTTCGTGACAGCATGCCGGTAGTTGTGCTACCTAGGCAAAAATCACACAGGTCGGCCAGAAAGTGACCGTTAAAGTCATTGTTCATATTTGGCAGTAGAAATGTAGCCAAATGGAGTGGGCGACTGACATTTAAGATGAAATTTATGGGTTAGATCCTTGGAAATTTGCTGCCAATCTGGAATTAATGAAGCAAATGTGGGGGGAATGTTTAGATTTGAATTCAAAATGCCCTATAAATTACAGCTAGCTACCTAGTGAAAAACACTTGGCATTTTGAAAATTGAGTTGTCGAGCTCTCAAGCGCACATGAACCATGAATTCTTTACAACTCTGATAGCGAGTTCAGAATTTGAGAAATTACTAGAGGTCGTTAATGTCGGTATCTTCATCCCTCCGTCAGAGATCAAATTCTCTTGTTGTATTGCATATTAGGTGTCTCTCTCGGTCAGCTGCATTCCATTAGGAGCATGGATCATCTGACATTAGTGGCTTGTTGTACATTTTCCCTCATGTCCTTTACCTGTTGGCCCATTTCCATTCCTCAAGATCATTTGCACTCACTTTTTGTTTTAAAATTTGCAAGAGTCACTTCTAGGGTTTCAATTTCATTAGGTCTAGGGTTTCATCAAAAAGGTCTTCAAAGTGTCTAATAATAGCCAATAGGTGCATGAGGAGGTTGACTAAATTTCCTGTTATCACCCCAAGAAACTCTCCTAGGTTGTATATCAGAGATGCTCAGGAACATTACAAACTCAACAAAAAGTTGGAAATGGATGGATGGAAGGTCTGATGCATATTCAAGCCATATAACCACTTCTACTATGTTTAACTCTAGACATGGGTGAACACCCCCAGACTACAAGGCTTTAGACCACCAATCACTCACAGTTTAAGGAATAGGTGAACATGGAGAATACTGACTACACCAGCAGATGCACTGGACCCTGTGATGGCCAGCTGCAACCAGTAAAGAGGTCTGCAAATCTACTTCTTAATACGCAGACAAGATGACATCTCTCTGGTATTAAGTAAAAAGAAACCTGCATAACACATTCAATAATACATACAAGAATCTAACATAGAGGTGGGATGACAACCCCTCTAATGCTAAATATCAAGGGCACATGAATAAATGCATAACAGGCAAAGCCTAGAACAAAGAAGTGGAAAGTGAGCAATGAACAACAAAAGAAGCTTGTATTAGCTGAAAATGAAGACCATACACTACAAGTATCATAGTAGTTACAGTCTCCAGAAGTTGAACCTTACATCAAAACCAAAACCATCAACCATCATGCCAGATTACATCTGTGTTTTGGGTATATATAGAGTTTTATTACAAAGATATTTTTCTATTCTGAACATGGAGGGGTCATAATGGACCACCAACCACTTTAACTCTCTGATGGAGTCTCTACTACAATCTTCTTGCTTTAATGAATGGATTTAATCTTTTTTGTTGCTCGGTTGTCCTTCCTGAACAGGTGGAGTGTAATATGAAACACGCTCCATAACTGATAAATGTTTGATCGGCTTGAGGCACGTCCTTCTTGTTCTTTGGCCATAATGTTCTTAAATGTAGTTGTTGAAGAATAATTATGCAGAGGACTGAACACTAGCCACCTTCATCCTTTGGATGCATGGTACAGGTCAAGGACGCAAAGACTTCATGGCAAACAAATGAGCAGGACCAGGTGTAAACAACAACCATGGGATCAAGCGCATGGACGGAAGAGATCTATCGGTGGGAGGTGTCGGGAGGAAATGTGGACGGATGAGCATGGGCCGTTGGATCGTAGTCGGGGAGATCCGATGGCTATCGAGCAATAGAGATGCATGAATGTTAATGAGGAGAGGGCGTACAAGTGGGCGGTAAGCGGTTTCCTCCCACCACGTTTCAGAGTAGAGTGGTAAACATACACGGGCCAGCGATCGCAGTAGGAGGGTGATGCGTGGCAGATGGGACGTGGGGATAACCGCTTTCCCCGCGGGCTAAAGCGCGAGAATTTTGCAGGATCAGCAGGTGCGAACGTCGTTGGATCGCGGCACCGCGATCAGATGGTGGAGGAAGCAGGGTGTAGGTTATTCGCGGCAGGGACCATTAGATCAGGTGATATGCGATCGACAGTGGAGAATAAGTTGGATGGCTATATGGGCAAGAGCTCGTGTCTTAAGCGCCTGGAGCTTAAGGTTTGAAAGGGCGATTTTATAGAGTTTATATGAAAAACAGAAGGAAGAGAATTGAGGGAGGATAAGTGGGATAGGGGAAGGGAGGAGATAGTGACCTATGTGAAGTCCTTCTATGCATAATCAAGCAGACCAAGTTTGTTTCTGACCTCAGAATGATCATTGAGTAGTAGAGCTAACATTGGCTCCTTCTAGGGATGAGATCCTCCCTACGAAGTCTCAAGAACTACAGACTAATGCCTTCATACAAAACCAACATAAAAACATTGCCTAGTATCCATTGGGCATGGAGTCAAATTAAGTCTATACTAAAAGAACACAATTATAGCATTAAGCCTTGAAAACTTAAAACTTCAAAATTTTCCCATTTGTTGGGCCACCAAATTGTTGCCTGTCAGCTGGTTCATCAAAAAGCTACAAAATAAGATTTATTTGATCATCTACCTCAAATAGTTTGGGGCATGTGACCTTATCAGGTGTAGATGATTCAAATTTCATTCCCTCTCTGAGTGCTCTCCTCCTTGGATGTTCTTCATGGGAGCCTTTGTATACCTCCTGGATAACATTGAATTTTGTGTACTCCTTTATGTCATATGTGGCCTGCACAATTATTATAAATGGTGTACCAATGTATTCATGTGTGGAGGACACAAAGACACCATCTGCTCCTTTATTTTTTTTAGAACAATCCACATCCAAAGAAGAGTTCCAAGACTGTGCACCCTCTTTCTCTGTCATCTGACAAGCTGCCTTTTCAATCTGTGTGGAGGCCACCTGAGCAGGCATCAGAATATCAAGACTAAGATGATTAGTACCAGCCTTGGGCTTTGAATCATGGCCTACCTCAGAGTTCAAGGGGCAACTTTGAGTGTTTGTCTTTTGAGCAGACAAAGGGACAAAAAATGATGGGGAGCTTTCCTCTCCCTTTTTTATCACTGTGTTGGGGATAATAGTAGGCTGGTGAACTTGCAGATTTGCATAGTCATTAGAAGCTGAGCTAGCATTGGGCTCAGATTCTTCGAGGATGGTGGGACTTGCTACTAGTTTCTCTTGTTGATCAGCTTGTTGTTCTGCAGCTACAACAAACTCACAAGCAGTGCCTTTGGATAATGCTTCTTTATATGTAGCTCCTGCTTCTTCAGAATGTTGCTCAACCATTAATTTGGAAACTTCAAAGGCCAAAAACTTTATCATCTTGGACATTTTATCGATCTCAGGATCTGAGGATGATGAGGACTCACCCCCCTATCTTCTTCCTTCAGCATCACCTTCAAATCTTTCTACAACAACGATGTTTGCTTCTATTTCAAAGGCTGCATTTTGCATATCAGCCAAAGAAGCACTTCTTTCTCTTAACAGTAGGCAGAACTGAGAATCGAAAGCATTGGCATAAGTGATCATGGAAGAAGTAGGTTTGGGTTTCACTTCATATGGTATTCTGCTGTACAAATGATTGAATCTCCTTTTGAAGTCAGACAACAGCTCACCATTCTCCCTCTGCAAGTTCCCAAACTCATTATAATAAAAGAGCAGATCTTTATTATCCCCCCAATGCTTTAAAAACACATCATCTAAGGCCTCAATATTTGCAATAGACCTAGGGGGTAATTCTCTAAACCATTTTCTAGCCTCCCCATCTAGGCTTTGGACAAAAACCCTCATCCACACATCCTCTTCATTGATATCCAGGTTATCAGCATAGCTGTAAAAGGACTCTAGATGCTCTTCAGCTGTTACTCCTTCTGTACCAATAAACTTAGGCATATATTCTTGATAATCTCCTACAGGAATGGAATTTAAAGAAATAGGCAAGACCAAGGGTCCATATCTAGCAACAACGATTCTTTCTATCTTCGTAGGAGCTTGCTGGCCTGCCATGACTGAGGTAGGTGAAAGGATACTGGTAGATTGAGTGGTATGAATCAATGAAGTGGATGACAGAGATAGAAGAATATGATGGGCAACGTGGGATGCTTTCTTTGGACTGAGATCCAAAAGCGAAATGAATGAACAGGAGCTGTATGAATCTCTGAAGGTATTTCTACACTAGCAGAGATACATGGGACATTTTAGGCTTACCTGATCCTGATGCTCCTTTCTATGATATTTTCTTGTGCTTAACGATTTTCTCAGGGTCGAGCACTGGATCAGCTAGTGATTTATGAGGATTTTTCAAGCATGCCTCACAAACTGAGCCAGGACTTGAATGTGGAGTCGCCAAAGGTTGGTCTTCTTCCAGTGGAGTCGCCAGATAGATGATTACAACCAGAATATGTGTCCAAACCTTGTCTATCATCAAAGCTTGGAACTGTGTCATCTCCCAGGGAAGCTGAGCTTCAATCTTTGATCCCGGCAAGAGCGCCAATTAATGTTATCACCCCAAGAAACTCTCCTAGGTTGTATATCAGAGATGCTTGGGAACATTACAACCTCAACAAAAAGTTGGAAACTGATGAATGGAAGTTCTAATGCATATTCAAGCCAGATAAGCACTTCTACTATGCTTAACTCTAGACATGGGTGAGCACCCCCAGACTACAAGGCTTTAGACCACCAATCACTCATAGTTTAAGGAATAGGTGAATATGGAGAATACTGACCACACCAGCAGATGCACAGGACCCTATGATGGCTGGCTGCAACTAGTAAAGAGGTCTGCAAATCTATTTCTTAATACACAGACAAGATGACAACTCTCTGGTATTAAGTAAAAAGAAACCCACATAACACATTGAATAATACATACAAGATTCTAACGTAGAGGTGGGATGACAGCCCCTCTAATGCTAAATATCGAGGGCACATGAATAAATGCATAACAGGCACAACCTAGAACAAAGAAGAAGTGGAAAGTGAGTAATCAACAGCGAAAGAAGTGTGTATTAGCTGAAAATGAAGACTAGACGTTGCAAGTATCACAGTAGCTACAGTCTCCAGAAGTTGAACCTTACATCAAAACCAAAACCATCAACCATCATCCTAGATTACATCTGTGTTGTGGGTATATATAGAGTTTGATTACAATGATATTTTGCTATTCTGAACATGCAGGGGTCATAATGGACCACTAACCGCTTTAACTCTCTAATGGAGTCTCTGCTACAATTTTCTTTCTTTAATGAATGGATTTGATCTTTTCTGCGGCTTGGTTGTCCTTCCTAAACAGGTGGAGTCTAATATGAAAGATTCTCCATAACTGATAAATGCTTGATCGGCTCGAGGCACGTCCTTCTTGTTCTTCGGCCATAATGTTCTTGAATGCAGTTGTTGAAGAATAACTACGCAGAGGACTGGACACTGGCCACCTTCGTCCTTCGGATGCATGGTACAGGTCAAGGACGTGAAGACTTCATGGCGAACAAATGAGAAGGACCAGGAGTAAACAACAACCATTGGATCGAGCACATGGGTGGCAGAGATCTATCGGCGGGAGGCGTCGGGACGAAATGTGGATGGACGAACATGGGCCATTGGATCACAGTCGAGGAGATCTAATGGCTATTGGGCGGTTTAGACACCCTCAAATTCCCAAATTTGATCAATCCAATGGTGTGTAAGTAAGTCTACAACTTTTCCCTTACTAGTGAAGGGTTCTTCTTAAATTTTATGGTGTTTTTGTGTGAAAAAACTCAAACCCTACCTCTTTGCTGTTTCTCAAAAAACAATTGCCTAGGGTTTGCATTTGTGATTTTGCTGCCAAGTTCACTCCACCACTCCCTCACGTTTTGACATCTAAATTTATTTTCCCGCTCATCCACTCATTCCCTAACACCCATATTCCTAAAAAATCATTCACCCCTATCCCCAATTCCCATTTTCCCAAATCCTAACTACAAAATCGCTAAAGCCTAGGTGGTGTCCCTAAGCTTACATACTATTCCCCAACCCCCTATTTCCCAAATAACTTGTCATAATAGTCCCAAAACCCCTCATACCTTCTCCCTCCATAGCTCCTCATATGTTCTTACACGTGGTGGCTGAAAACTAAAAACACCATAAAAATCTTCATACTCATCAAGAAAACTCACACACTAGCAAACATGGAGTCTGATCCTTCATATGACCGAGATGAAGAGACACACAGTGACTCTCCTACAGAAATGCATGCACCAAGGAGACCTTACAAGGGTGGCAAACATATACGAGAGGAGCCTACTTCACTTTCTGAGTTGCAGGCATGACCTCTTGCTATCACATACTTCTAACACCAATCCTGCAGGAATTTTGTACACGGTCCAGAATGAGATGATGATGAGAATGTAATTGGAGAAGAGAATCATTTCTTTACACCTGATTATATGCCAATTTTTATCACTGAAGATGAGGAGTATTCCGAGAATTCAGCTATATAAAGGGATGAAAATTTCATCTTGGCAAATGAAACAGTTCTTGAGGAGGAGTCTGATGAATATCAAAGAGGATACATGAATGCTTTGTCAACCCAGCAATGACAATATTCACTCAGAAGTAGAGATGTGCCCATAAATCCAATTCAAAAAAGGAAGGAGACAACGACTCCAAAGAATTATCCTCCCATTGTGCAGAAAAAGGGAAAAGAGACAGTTGATCCTACCACCAACAAAACACCATCGAAAAATAAAAGATTCCATCAACCAAGTGTATCAAAGGAGAAAACTGAAAAGAAGGATGTTTCAGCGAAAGAGGTAGAGAAAATTTCAATTTTTAACTTAGAAAATGAAATTGCTAAGTTGAAAGTATCTATTCCTTTGACTGAGTTGATAAAGAACAACAGCTACAAAGGTCGAGTGTCTAAGATCTTGAATTTAGATCCATCATCTGATATGGTGAACGTGGAGGATGATAGACCTGAGTTTATTTTTGGTCCAGCATTGGAAGATCAGTCTCAAGATAGTGATGTAGCTCCTTTTTACATTAGTCCCATGGTGCATGATTATGTGTTACACAATGCTATGTTTGATTCTGGAGCCTCTCATAATCTCATGCCTAAGGCCATCATCGAGAAATTGGGATTGGATATCACTAGAAAGTATCATGACCTTTACTCTTTTGATTTTAGTAGAGTAAGGTGCATTGGTCTTGTTGTCGCACAGATTGTCATGACAACGCTCAGACCGGGGGTTGTCACCCTGATCCCCAATCTCTCCATTTTAGCCTATCTCTCGCGGCTAAGGGGGGTAGACCCTATGGGACAATGGATGACCAACTGTGACCCAGTTGGGTTGGGAGACACGAGGAAACAACCACTAGATTGATATTATTAAGTTAATAGACCGATACCCTATAGACTGAATGATTATGAGCTCATTAACAATCATTTACCATCAGATAACTCAAGCAATGCAAAAATTCGATAAACGCACAATGCTTTAATAGTGATCCAACAATTAAAACTCGGTAACGATATTCCAAAAATTAAATGCTTGAAATAATCACGTAAAATGATAACCGTAGATCACATTCATGTATGTAATCTTCAGATAAACATTAAAGCATGTTAAACATTAATTCCCACATCAAAATTTTAGCCTCAGTAGAAGAGATAAAACATAAGAAATTCCTAAGTGAAGACTGAAATTTGCAAAAAAAAATTCCCAAAATATTTTTATATTTTTCAGATAAAACAAGATTTAAAACTAAATGAAGTCTTTTATTAATTTATTATTTTATGATTTTTTTATTTTTTTTAATTTACTTCTAACAAAATTAAATCTAAACTAAATCAAAATCTAAAAAAAGAAATTCTTTATGCCTTTTAAAGTTTTATAATTTTTATGAATTTTTTTATTTTTATTTTTTGTTATATTTTTAAAACAAAACTAAAATTAAAATCTAAACTAGAACTAAAGTAAGCAAAACTTGAGATTAGTAAAATCTAATCTAAATCTAAAACTAAGTCTAAAAATTAAAAAAAGAAACTTTTTTTTTTTTTATTTAACCAATCTAAATTTATAAACCTAAAAAAAATCTAAAAATCTTTCTAAAACACTAAATTCTAGACCAAATAAAATCAAAGTAAAAACTAAGGACTAAAACTTTTTATGTTTTTGATTTTTTAATTTTTTTTTGTAATTTTTATACTTTTATGATTTTAAAATTCACAATTAGAAAATTTAAATAAAACTAAAAGAACTCAATCTAAAGTTAAACTGTAATTTTGAAATCTAAACAAAAGTAAAAAAAATTGAAAC
>APFE030273653.1:51875-73965 GCA_000404065.3 Pinus taeda | reverse complement strand
AAATCTAGTGACTGGTTCAAGTTTCATATCTGAGGGTATGTACTATTCTTTTTTATGGCCACATATCTTCTGGTTGATCTAAGTGAGTGTAGATAGTGAACCATGGCGTGCCAGAAGGAACCATGAAAAGCATGATGGAAATTGCCAAAGAATTCTTTGAGATGCCTGTGGAAGACCGAGCATGCCAGATTCAATAGAGGGTAAATAAAAGAAGTCCAAACTCTGGAGGAACGATATTGCAACAACAAGAAGTACTTATCTTGCATATGCTTTTATACAAAGAGATCACAGGCAACTATGCTATGAAGGTGAGAGCTCTGATTTTAAGGCTGCTGGCTACCGTTTCTGAAGCTCTAGGGCTCAATTCTAGTTACTTGGACAGAATCTTCAGAAAAACACACCCAACTCATGGATATAATGTACTACCCTCCATGCTCGAAACTGGATATTACTCTTGGCACACCACGCCATTCAGATGGGCGTGGCATCACTGTTTTAAAGCAAGGTGAGGTCGAGGTCAGTGGTCTACAAGTACTCAGAAATGGAAAGTGGGTTGCTGTAGAACCCATACCCAATGCTTTCGTTGTTAATATGGGAGATCAACTGCACGTATTTAACAAGAGCAAGAGCAGATCCAATACTTTATTTCCTCCTGAAAATTTGACAATGTTATTGTTAATGCTAATGCTAATGCTAATAATTTATTAGGTTGTGAGCAATGGGAATTTGAAAATGTTATTATTAATGTTAATAATTTGTTAGGTTGTGAGCAATGGTGGATTGAGAAGTGTGGAACATCGAGCAGTAACGAATGCATCTGCTGCACGTATATCAATTCCTACGTTTTATGGCCCCTCCGAGGATGCCTTCATTGCCCCTACAATGTCCTTGGTTGATGAACAACATCCAGCTCAGTACAAAGGATATAAGTTTGGAGAATTCATGAGAATTTTCTGGAGCCAGGAATTAAAGAATAAGACAGTGTTGGACCATTTCAAAATCGAATATACAAAGAACAACGATGAATGAAATTTATTGTTGAATTTGATTTAAGGGAGCCATTATCAACATTATCACTATCACTGGACAATCCAATAACCCCGTTGCCCTCTGGACGAATAAAAGATGATTACATAGTTTTAACTATTGAACATAATTTTGTTTTCAATTCCAATCTTCGCACATTTAAACCTACTCTCAACCATCAAAAAACCACTGGTCTACCCTAAATTACAACACAAAACAACACCAACCTCTCTACCGTTAGGCAACTAATTGGCCAATTGTGTGTACGACAGCTTTGACATGTGCCTTATGTGAACGTATTTAGTGCTCAAATAGCAGAACCAGAGAAATGTTACAAAAGTATCGATTCAAAACAGAACATGCAAAAACCCATTACACAACATTAATGACAAGTATGGCAGTCGAAGAACAAACACTATGATACACAGACCTGACATAAAAACCCAACCCCCTTATGCAGGGGACCATTACAAAATAGTTGAACCAAAAAAAAGTGTCTATGTGACATCAGAAACCAAAACTATTTCGTGAAACATGTCATTTTTAAAAACACTTACGGAAGAAACCATAACGATGAGATAGTAAAAACGTATAGTGCACATTCAGATTGCAATTAAAGAGATCAACAGAGAGCTCATCGAGAGCAACAGAGATCCAGATCAAAAAGCTGACTAGTTTACAGAACATCAAATACCAAGCCCAGGGACAGTTAACAGCATATAGCTCTACCATCAACATGATTATTACATGGTCTTTGAAGAAATCCAAAGAAGCAAATAAACAAAAATAAAATCCACCGAAACCCCTGAAAAACCCTAACAAAACCACTGATATAGCCTAAAATTCCGAACTTTGTACATTATGGGGATGGCCCAGACCTTGTAAGGATTCTCATTTTCCACTCTGACTTGTCTTCCAAAGCCTGCAACTCTTGTGAAATCTTCATTGCTTGCGCAAACTTGTGCACTGCTACTGCCATGAATAGCACATTCAGAAAATAAAAAATGATGCCAATTGGCTCTTGCCGTGAATTTGAACAACATAACTAGAATTTATAATTCTTCTTTTAAATTCTTTTGCTATTTATTAAACGTAGTTCATCCTCTCTTTCGATTCTGAAAATTAAAAGAAAGAGAGTAAAAAATAGTAGTAAAAATGTATAGTGTATATTGAAAACTTTAACATGGGGATGTCTTTTCAATTCATTTGCAGAGATCTACACGCACGCACTTAAATGTTCACTCTTCTTTTGCCCATCATCCGATATCCTATTTCTGGTGTGCGAATCGAAGCTTAGTTTTGCACAACAATAGGTAGGTGCCACTGCCAATTTTACAACACTCGAGAAAGAAATATGTCGTCTACAATGGAAGATGTCCTGACCTAGGATGTGAATGCTGTTGAAAGCTGTTGTCCAATGGAATAAATCATCTTCAAGTTCAAGATAAATATCCTGCCTCCCAGTGAACACCGCCACCTATCTCAGGTGTCTTACTCTGAGAGCATTCTGGTGGTGGATCTCCAGGACCTGGATGGCCCTAACAGAACAAGGGTAGTTGAAGAAATCCACCATGCGTGCGAGGAAGATGGCTTTTTCCAGGTACATCATACTTCGATCCCCCTTCTCTTGCCAGCGGTTTTCTTTTAATATCTCTGGATTATCCTCTACACACACCAAAAAGGCCCTATGTTACAAATTAAGCTTGCCATGGATATTCTATAATATTTCTTATCAGTTGCTATGTATTAGACATAATTCATCCTCTCTTTCGATTCTGAAAATTAAAAGAAAGAGAGTAAAAAATAGTAGTAAAATTGTATAGTGTATATTGAAAACTTTTACATGGGGATGTCTTTTCAATTCATTTGCAGAGATCTACATGCATGCACTTAAATTTTCACTCTTCTTTTGCCCATCATCCGATATCATATTTCTGGTGTGCGAATCAAAACTTAGTTTTGCACATCAATAGCTAGGTGCCACTGCCAATTTTACAACACTCGAGAAAGAAATATGCCATCTACAATGGAAGATGTCCTGACCAAGGATGTGAATGCTATTGAAAAGCTACTGTCCAATTAAATAAATCATCTTCAAGTTCAAGATAAATATATCCCGCCTCCCATTGAACTCCCCCAACTATCTGAGGTGTCTTACTCTAAGAGAATTCTGGTGGTGGATCTCCGGGACCTGGATGGCCCTAACAGAACAAGGGTAGTTGAAGAAATCCACCATGCGTGCGAGGAAGATGGCTTTTTCCAGGTACATCATACCACGATCCCCCTTCTCTTGCCAGCGCTTTTCTTTTAATATGTCTAGATTATCTTCTACGCACACCAAAAAGGCCCTATGTTACAAATTAAGCTTGCCATGGATATTCTAGAATATTTCTTATCAGTTTTGTATTCTTGAAGGTTTTGAGGCTATTACTTTCAGAGTTGTAGGATTATTTAATCTATATTTTTAATGTCAGTCTGACGTGTTAATAAGATCTAGCGACTGGTTCAAGTTTCATATCTGAGGGTATGAACTATTCTTTTTTTATGGCCACATATCGTATGGTTGATCTAAGTGAGCGCAGATAGTGAAACATGACGTACCAGAAGGAACCATGAAAATCATGATGGAAATTGCCAAAGAATTCTTCGAAATGCCCGTGGAATTACAAGCATGCCAGATTCAATAGAGGGTAAATAAAAGAAGTACAATCTCTGGAGGAACAATATTGCAACAACAAGAAGTACTTATCTTGCATATGCTTTTATATAGAGAGATCGCAGGCAACTATGCTATGAAGGTGAGAGTTTTGATTTTAAGGCCGTTGGCTGCCATTTCTGATGCTCTAGGGCTCAATTCGAATTACTTGGACAGAATCTTCGGAAAACACACCCAACTCATGGATATAATGTACTATCCTCCATGTCCAAAACTGGATATTACTCTTGGACACCACGCCATTCAGATGCGTGTGGCATCACTATTTTAATGCAAGGCGAGGTCAGTGGTCTGCAAGTACTCAGAAATGGAAAGTGAGTTGCTGTTGAACCCATACACAACGCTTTCATTGTTAATATGGGAGATCAACTGCAGGTATTTAACAAGAGCAAGAGCAGATCCAATACTTTATTTCCTCCTGAAAATTTGATAGTGTTATTGTTAATGCTAATGCTAATGATAATAATTTATCAGGTTGTGAGAAATGGGAATTTGACAATGTTATTATTAATGCTAATAATTTGTCAGGTTGTGAGCAATGTTAGATTCAAAAGTGTGGAACATCGAGAATTAACGAATACATCTGCTACACGTATATCAATTCCTACGTTTTATGGCCCCTCGGAGGATGCCTTCATTGCCCCTGCAGCGTCCTTGGTTGATGAACAGCATCCGGCTCGGTACAAAGGATATAAGTTTGGAGAATTCATGAGAATTTTCTGGAGCCAGGAATTAAAGAATAAGACAGTGTTGGACCATTTCAAAATCGAATATATAGAGAACAATGGTGAATGAAATTTGTTGTTGAATTTGATTTAAGGGAGCCATTATCAACATTATCACTATACCTGGACCATCCAATAACCCCGTTGCCCTCTGGATGAATAAAGTATGATTACATAGTTTTAACTATTGAACATATTTTATTTTCAATTCCAATCTTTGCAAATTTAAACGTACTCTCAACCATCAAAAAACCACTGGTCTAGCCTAAATTAGAACAGAAAACAACACCGACCTATCTACCGCTAGGCATCTAATTGGCCAATTGCGTGTACGAGAGCATTGACATGCTTTGAAAAATAATATTTTGTTATAAATTTTAGGAATATTTTAGAATTTGATTAACTAAATTAAATAACTATGTATGTTTGTTTTTAGCTAGCCATTTTTTTGAGATAGTAAATTCTAAAAATATCCAGAAATTCTACTATTACCCAGTTACAAATATCTAGAAATGGGAAAGAAAACAATTAGGTCCATTGTTTGCCTAAGCTGTTGTGAATTCTAAGATATTTTTGAAATCTACAATCCTGACTTCTCTTTTCCCACAATCTGCGATCTTATCTGAATATTTCCTAATCTGCCATCTAACTATGTTCAGCTCTAAAATAATGGCTACTTGATATAATACCAAATAATCAAATTAACAGCTGCTTGATCGATTGAATTTGTTTGAAATATCGAACCCAGCATCCCGTGCCACAAATAAATACTGACTATCAGCAAAAATCAATTAAACTACATTTTTCCACATCACAAATTAAGCTTATAGGTTACGTTGGTGCGGCCATAGAGAATGTAGTCAGTGTGTAATAGAGAATTTGGTTGAATAGGATTGTTAATACAAAATTGCGTGATGTAGTAGTTAAAACCAATAAAGTTGAATGAGCCTTTCAGATCTTTCGCCTCTTCACTGCTAAATCTTGGCAAATGTCTTCCCACTAACCTTTGCATGGATTCAGGGTATTTCCCAGATGTCAATGGATCCAAAAATCCGTTATTACACAAAATATCATTTTAGGAACCCCTGCTCACATTTCCCTGCATCTGAAGCTGAAGGATAACTTGATATAAATAGATAGATAGATACAAACCACCCTAGTCTGAAGTCAATTGCTCTCTGGGTCGCCCTCTTATCAGACAGAGACAATGGTACCATCCAGTTCGCTACAACTGCAAAGCCTATGGAACCTTTCTGTTTCTTCTGCATTTTTTTGTTAACCCATTTATTCAAGAAATGTAAGTCGTCTTCTTGAATCTTTAAAGCATAATTTTAGAAAAGGGCATATTCTCACCTGGTATTTAGTCCTATAAATTTTTACACCATCGCTATGGGCAAGAAGCAAATTATGCGCTACAATGTACGGCTCCGTTGCAGAATTCCCGACTGTGTAATTTCCAAATGCAGGTGAATAGCGGCCAGGCGCCTGAAAGCCGAGATTGTAGCCATTCACTGCCAAGGACGAAGCTTCGTTTACAGTGGTCCAATACTTTACACGGTCTCTGAAAGCTAGAAAACATACTTCTGCAAATCTGTCGAAGTCTTCCGTGAAACGAAAATAATATATCAGAAACATGTGATTTAATTTCTAGTTAAGAGCTTCAGAGCTATGCTATGAAATATTATGTAAATGACAAGATTTAAGGTTTCACATTTTCTTGAATCGAGGAAAAAAATTTGAAATTAAAAGAAACAGAGAAAAGTTATTACAATGAATCTTGAAGAATCAGGGCAGTGAATCTTACACGACTCTTTTGCTACGGAAACCCCCATACTCGTCCTCTAGAACTTGTGGCATGTCCCAGTGATAATGTGTAACAAAGGGCTCGATACCTGCCAACAAATGCACATCGTCCATGTATTGTATAAATATTTCTTATAACTCAAAATATATTTGAAACAAAGCTCCATCCAACTGACAGTAAATGATTTCCTAATAACGTTTTTGAGTAGCTAGTTGATCAGATTATTGTAATAAGCGATTCCCTCTTCGTTGACACCTCCATGTCTTGGCGAACCCTCTAAAAGAAATTAACAGAAATAGGAGAGTTATGGAAGGCAATGAGCAGTAGAAATCCTTTGTCGATTCATTTGCAATTTAACTTACTGGGAAATATGCATGGCTAGGAAATAGAAAAATGATAAACTTCCATTCCCATGTATTTGAGAAGATGAATATCTCCCTGCAGAATCTAGATTACAAATAAATAGATTTTATTAAAGCTCAAAAAATAAAGCAACGCAGAATGACCGAGTTGAAATTCAGGGCTTCAGTTATTCTAATAACTTTTATTTGTACCTTGTAGTGGTGGTATTCATCCACTGCAACATCACCATTCGTTCCATCAACAATTTTACCTGCATTAACATTCAATAAATAAATAAAAAGTCAAGATAAAAGAATGTGATACTGATGATGCTGCAGTTCTATGGATTAACCTTTAATGTTGGAGACGGATGGGCTGCGCTGGGTAGACGGATGGGCTGCGCTAGATAGATGGACTGGCTAGGTAGACGATGGGCTGAGCTAGGTTTCACTATTTTTTAATGAATTTTTGGACGGCAAAGAATTGTTGAATCGTCTAACAATAGATCTAATGGTTAAGATTAGGACAGGTAGACATTTAGGGGAGTTCATTTCAGAGGGAAACGCCTTACGACGTAAAAATCATATTAATTAAAAAAAATTATAAAGAGTATTGTCCATTGAATAGTGGCACTTACAAAAATTCAAATTCATTGATGATGTTGAAAAAATAAGATTTTATTAAATTAAACAACAATTTAAAGATTAGCATGTTAATATACAAATTCTACTCATTCTAAAATTAATTATTGTATATGATATTACATGTGTGTAAAAATATTATACTCAAACAAACAACCACACACAAACAAAAGCCTAACAAACAAATACATAGCATAAAATAAAACCACATACATTTAAAATTATATCATCACAAAACATCAATCTGTAAATTAATTTTAAATTTCATGTTTATTTTGTTTGATATATTTTTAATTTTACATTGAATGATTGTGGTTAAAAAAATATTCATGCTCATAGTCATGTGTGATGTTGTGATTATTTGTATTGTTGAAAAGTATATATTGATTAAAAACAATCATGAAAACTTGTGATTTTCAAACATACAAAAATTGGTGATGATTCTTACAAGGAAAATCTTTAGTCATTGTTACTTGTGGTATTGTCATGGTCATTTATATCTCTAACATTTATTGAATATAAATAATTTTGAAATTTTGATTTTATACTAAATAGACTTAACAAATTATAAACTCCACCCATTTTGTATCGTAAAATAAAAGAATTGAGTAAAATTTAAGATAAGAATATGTTAATTAAAATATCAAATTAAAGATTGATAGGGAGACTGTGTCAAGAGGACAATTTCGGTGTGATGGCTAGGGTTCTTAGTCCTTTTTCTTTCCTTATGCAGTCGGGTTTCTTCAAACATCAAATGCACCTTCTGCGTCATCGCTAGCACACGATCTCACTGCTCGCGGGTCTGGTAATGGAATTTTTGAATGGAGTTAATTCTAGTTCTGGTCTCCTATTCAGTCATGGAGACTGACAAACGATGTTTTTAGTAGTATCGTTCACTATATGATCGATGCAGAGTACCTTCTCAGCCCGTACGTACATGATGGAATAGAAGGAAGTGAAGGGCATCACATTCGTGAGTCGGGAATGGACCTATGTAGGATTAAGGCGACTCTGGAGCAGAAATATTATAATTGTCTGGTCTTAGTCACTATAGAAACATTGATCGATCTGAAGGCAAAATATTGGCTACATAAGTGAATATTCGACCTCGAAAACTTCATTTCATACATCTGTCGTTAAATATCCTGAATATGGATATTCTCAATCCCCTAAGCACATTAGCTTGTCAAAATGGAGGAGTACCATTGGATGTGAAAAGTCTGCTTCGTTTTTTGCCGTATCAGAATTTTCCTCGATCAAAGTTGGTCATTTTGGTGGTTTGGCCATCACTTATGAAGTCAATACTGCCACGGAAATCCATATCACTCTTTGCAGATCCACACTTATCCATTGATTCTACTAAAGATTCGTGTGACTGTCAAGTATGGGCACTCGACCTAGTAGCCTTCCAAATTTTTGTCAAATCGCCAAATGGAGAATCAATATTATTTTGGGTTCGGGCCACAAATCACGTCAAACAATTAAAGCACAATATCGTGCACACTCTGGGTATCCCACTACTCATACAAAGTCTAATCTGCGGATGGAAATTGATGCAAGAAGTTGTGATGTTACAAGATTATAACATCCTCCCGTTATCCACCATCATATTAAACTTGAGGGTTAGGGAGGATCACCTCGACCAATAAATTCAAAGGGCACAAGGGTAGTGTCCAGATCTACTATTCCCAAAGGAACATAATCAAATCAAGGGCAAGTAAATGGAGTGTTTTCTTTCATAGATATACTCAAAGGAATATGTGTTGCCTCAACAACACCAGATCAGAAACACAATATACCTAACCCCTACATAGTGGAACAACTGAATCAAATCCCAGTATTGACTGTAGATCTACTATAAACAAATTATTTTTTCATAACATATGAATCTCAAGAAGTACTATACAGATTCAACACTTTTTGGCTAAAACCAATGGATCTCTTCCATTGGATATTCACAATTTGGACAATAAATTGTAAGATTCAGCTTTGCTCCAGGGGCTTTTTGATAGTAAAATTTGTATCATGAGAGGGTTGTGAATATATACTACAAGAGGGTCCATGGTTTTGGGGCTTTGCAGGAACTTGTGTCACCCCTTGGTTCCCATATTTCGACGCCAATATAATTGTAGTATCTCAAATGTTGGTTTGGGTTAGATTACATAATCTATCCGTACATTTATGGCTCCATAAAGTGATAGAAGCCATTGGGAACATATTAGGGTGATACATAAATAAATGTACACAAATATTTGAGGAACAAATCTACACAATCGCCAAAATTTCTTTGGAGCTAGACCTCAACAAAGGATTTTAGGACCATATTCTCTTGACACAAAACAAGCAGTGCTCGACACAATTCCTAGATTTTGAGAACACAAAATTTAGATGTCGAATAAGCCAACAAATGAGGCATCCACAAAATTCATGTCCTGATGCCAAGAAAACACACTAGAGGAAGAAGTAAACAAGAAATAAACTCAAGGGATGAAAATTCCCACAAAAGTTGCCTCACAAAGAAGAGAATGATGAAGAAATGGATCCTCCTACCAATGAAGAATCCCAGAATACACGAGAAAACATAGAAAAGGGGAGCATTAATCATGAAGTTTCAGGAACTCCAGCACACACATCGAGGCATGAGATGATCACTGTACCAATAGAGGCGGGCGATTCAAAATATCATTGTGTATCTGAAAGTTCAGTTTTAGATAAGCAAAATCTAAGAACGAATGAAGGGACCCAGCTAGAGCTTGTAATGGCCACTCCTTAACAGGCAGAATGGCAAAAGGTTAAAAAGAGGAAATGGAGAAAAGGGTGACATGTTTACCACCACTAGGAGTTGTATTTTTGGTCTTTGTGATCACCAATTTTTATTGGCACAATTGAATGCCTTATCACTATCTACAACATGTAATTTTGCTTTCATTAATAAAATTACAATTTTTCCCGCGGAAAGAAATTATATTATTTATAAATAATTATAAAAGAATCTGATTTTCAAATACACATTGAATAGTATAGTGGTATTTACAAAGAAAAAACTTTGTCATTCATGATGTCATGATCAATTACCAAAATAAGTGATTTTTTTTAAAATTTACCATGGATAAGTTAATGCAAGCATTCAATTTGTTTGAAGTGTATCTCTTGCATTGGATACTATGCATGCTTAAAATCATCATAGAAGTTATTCGTATCAATTTTATAGACAATTTGTTTAGTGACCTTCCATATGGTATATTATAATGAAAGTTTTTTCTATGTTCTAGAATTCATAGATATATAAACAGAAATAAGCGCAATGACAAACAAGTAAATACATTCTATAAAATAAAAACACAAACATTAAAACCCTATCACCATGAAATGTCCATTTGTAACTAATCATAAATATATGTTAAATAAAAATACTTATAAAACAATTTCATTCTTAGATATGCATTGAATAATGATACTTACAAACAAAAAAAACCGTGGTCATTTGCAAAAATAAATGAATTTTTTTTAAACTAAATGCTGATTTGAACATATATAGTTTAATACACATTCAATTAATTGGAAGTGTAATTCTTTGATATTACATTTTGTGTGTAAAATCATCATAGATGTGATTTATATCAAGTCAATAGTCAATTTGGGTGATGAACATCCATACGGCATATTCTAATGAAAGTCTTTCTCGTGTTCTAAAGTTTATACACAAACAAGGGCATACAAAAACAAGGACATACAAAAACAAAAACATTCATTACATAAAATAAAAACCCAAACATTTAAAATTCTATCATCATAAATATTCTATCTAATTATGAAAAATGATTAATTAGAAAGAAATTCAAATTCATTCATTATGTTGTTGTCATTTGTAAAAAAAAACAAGATTTTATTAAATTAAGCTACAAGTTAAAGATCAATGGTTTAGTATACAAATTCTACACATTGGCAAAGTACTTATTTTATATGATTACATATGTGTAAAAGGATTATACACATACAAACATAACAAACAACCAACGGAAAACAAGAGCACAAAAAAAAGTACATAGCATAAACTAAAGCCACATACATTTAAAATTCTATGATCATAAAACATCAATTTGTAAATTAATTTTTAAACTCTATGTTTATTTTGTTTGTATTTTATCATCATCACGAGAGACTTTTGATATATTTTTAAACTATCATTGAATGATTGTGCTTTCAAAAAATATCATTGTCATAGTCACTTGTGATGTTGTAATTATTTGTATTGTTGAAAAGTATATATTGATTAGAACCAATCATGAAAACATGTTATTTTCAAACTTACAAAAAATGGTGATGATGCTTATAAAGAAAATTCACAACCATATATTTTTGTCATATTACAACAAGTTATAAACTCCACCCATTTTGTATCATAACAGATTAATTAACTAATAAATTAGTTATTTATTTTGTTTAAAGTGGTGTTGTTCATTCGTTGTTATTAATATCAGTTTATTTAAACAAATTAATAAATTTATAAACTTCTTGTTAAGTTGGAAATGTTTTTATATTAAAATTTTAAGTTAACTAAAATTTCCAATGTTTTTATATTAAATTAAATTAAGTTAATTACAATAAAATTTTAGAAATTTTTGAATGAACGATTTATATTTATATATGAGGTTTTCTTTAAAATATTAATATTTGTAACGTGAGGGAGGAGGAGAATGGAGAGTGGGGCAAAAATGTGCGCTAGGGTTTTAAGCTGCTACAAAGTTGAATTCGCTGCAATCGAGCTTATGCTTGTTTCTATTGATGAAAGGAATCCGCAGAGTGGGGTATTGTTGTTGCGATGAACATCAAAGGAGGACCAAAGTTCTATGGGAACCACACTGAAAGGGATTCAAGTGATCCAAAGTTGTTGGAAATATATGATCTGTGTAGAAAATGGGGACTCGACTCATGCGTTTTTTATTCCTGGTGGTATCTTTTTCACGTAGGATCTTTTATGCATTCTTCCAAATCCACTATTTTTATTTTGCTTTCTTCCATATTTCATCGTGGATTATAGTGGAATGGAGATTATCGGTAGATCTTTGCTAGGGTCTCGAGCCGATTGGTCAATGGCATGGATTGGCCCTGCAGTGGATCCCGTCCCGGCTGTGCCCGTGACATATGAAGGTTACATAGACACCGAAGAAAATCCCGTGAAGGTGTCGAACGGGAATCCCAAATGGATGAAGTTAACAGCGCCCTCATTTACAGAGGATCTATGTAGCCATCGTGGCTCTAAAGGTGTATTGAGCTTCGTGCCCATATGCCATGGTCGTGCCTGAGGCCCTAAAGAAAGATGAGGCACCAAATATTGGTGCAAAACCTGTGGCTTCAAAGGCGGTGGCCCTCAATGCCAAGGATCCAGCTGCAACCACTAAGATTGCTGCTTCGAAGGCCATGATGAATTCTATCCCCATGATCGTCTGTGGGGTCGCAAAGAAATCCTAAAACGAGTCTGGCTACAGGGAACAGGGAAATAGTTTCCTGAAGGAGCCCACTGAGATCCCATTGCATTATGGCACACCTGAGGCTGCTTGGTCATGCTACCTCTAGACAGAATTAGAAACTTGATCACTGGTAAATATTTTTTTATTTAAATTTTTATTAAAACCCCTTCGGAGATGTCATTATTGATTTGGGTTCATGCAATAGACTATGTGATGCATTTTAAGAATCTTATCTCAAATCATTTTGGATATCCAACTGGATTACAATATCTAAGTTTCAGGGGCAAAGCTCTCTAGGATCCCAGACCTCTCACATAATACAATATTTTACTTGTGTCTACTATAATACTCAATTTGAGGTTGAGAGGTGGCACAACAAATTACAAAAAAACAAATCATTCAATAGGAGGCTTTAAGAGCAATTCAACCAAAAACAAATAAATACATTAAAAGCACAAAAAAGAGGACTTTCTTTCAAAAACATCCTCCAAGAGAAAAATTCACCTTCAGCCACAACAAAGCAAGCCGGAACTGAACCATGTACATATATTATGGAGAAATTGAATCACATCCTAAAATTAAATAGAGGTATACCAGAAACAAATGAGCATTGTAATATTTTGGGAAAACAAGCTATTATCTATAGATACCACTGTTTCTGCACAAAACGCACTGAGCTCTTTCACTGGATTTTCGCAAACTGCAGTGCTCACTATGATATTGACCTCTGTTCTAAGGGGTTTTTCATTATAAATTTCCCATCAACAAAGGCTAGAGACATCATATTATAGAAAGGACCATGGTTTTGGGGATCCATGGGTCTTTTCATCACACCATTGTTTCCGGAATTTGATGCAAATACTATGGTTGTATCTAGGATGCCAGTTTGGGTTCATCTGCAAAACCTCCTGTTACATCTATGGAACCAGCCAAACCTTGCAGGCATCAACATTACATCTATGGAACCAGCCAAACCTTGCAGGCATCAGCAATACCATCGGGAGACACATTAGAATGGACACACAAAGACTAGAGAAAAGAATTTTCACATTCGCACGAATATGTGTAGAAGTAGATCTCAACAAAGGTTTGTTGACCACATTCAACTAAAGCACAAACAGAGGTGATGGACACATATACTTGATTATAGAAATACAAAATTTAGATGTAGAAACTATAGACAAATAGGAGACCCTTAAAATAAGTGCCTGAAGCCAAAAAAAACACCCATGGAAAGAACAAAACTGGAAATAGGCCAAGGGATGGAAATTTTCACCACGAGGCTCTCATGAGGAGGAGGAAACTGGTGTGGAAAATCCCATACCAATGAGGAAAATCATATGAACAAGGAATCAGAAGCACATGAATTACATCCACAATCTTCGATGGACTCATAGCTAGTAAATATACGAGACACAATGGATACCCCTGGATCAAAATGACTACATACATTAGACAACTCTAATTATGATAAAGAAAACCCTCGACTTGAGATGATCTTCGATGGTGATTCAAGGGGAGTGGTGCAAGGTGAAGAAGAAGAAAGGGAGAAAAACATGATCTTTCTCCCTATATGTACATTATTTTTTGCAATTTTTGATGAGTTATTTGTTTTAATTAATAAAATTAGGATCTTTCTCCTAGGAAAAAAAAAATTTATTTGGAATGTTAAATAAGATATAATAAAATAATATAACCTTCACAAAACCCATTCGAAATACATTTATAATTAATTTTAAAATTAGTTATTCGTTACTAAATAAAAAAAAAAGAAAAAGTGTTTACAATAATGAGAAATTATTTCTTACATTATTTCTTAAAAAAAATAAAACTTTAAAAGAAATTAAATACTAGAAAATAATATGAGAGTTAAAAAATAAGAATATATATATATATATATTTGTCTATATACAAAATTCGCAATAATTTATCGAAAATTTATACAAAAAATTTATAAATAATAATTAAATAAATGTTAATATGAATTCATGTTTCCAACAAAAACAAAAAAGGATAAAACACATACATGTTAAAACGAATTCATCGTGCCAACCATAACTAACAAGGTGAGATAGAGAGACAACTAAATGTTAAAATGAATTCACGTTACCAAGACCAACAGGGTGACGCACTGGACTTTTACAAAAGTGTAAATAAATGTTTACATATATCCTCTCGACTTTAGGATACCCTTTAAAGGGTAGAAAAGAAAAGAATCCTAGAGAATTAGAACAATTTCTAGAATAATCTATTGGGCTTGACGTCTTGCAGTTTCTTGGACATGGAAAATATGTATTCATTGAAGGATGACTATAGAAAATGATGGTAGTTCAGCAAACACAAGAACATAAAAAATCGACTCTAGACAAACTCAACATAGAAGGAAGCTCATCATAGGAAGAGGAGGAAGGATAGTCGAATAAACACAACAGGAATAAAAATATCTTCAATATCGACTTGACTTTTGATTCACCCCATGTTACTACGATAACAATTATAGAAGAAAATGGTGATCAAGATAAAACCCGATCGAAGCAAACTGATAGTGACAAAGTTTCATCCAAGCATTCTAGTTTTGATGACATATTAAGTTGGATAGTAACAATATTAAGCTATAAAGAGAAAAAAATGAAATGGGGATTTCGTTGGAATGCTATAACTAGGAAATAGAACAACAAAATATAAACATTCCAATAAGAATTAATGATCCACCTTTTGCAGTCCAACAATTAGTACATAAGACGGTAATTATGCTAATCATCATAGTTATAAGTTAATTCTTAGGTTGATGGAATATATTTAAACCCCATGGAATATGTTTGAACATTCATAGTAATATTGACATATTTCACTACTAAAATTTTCCACTAAGATTTTTTGTTGTTGTTGAAATATGCATGCAAGTTTATCTATTTTTATAAATAACCAAAATATAATTTGTAATAAAATTATAATTTAGTTAATTTATATTGTTTTTTTTAAGCTATGAAATGTGATAGGAATAATAGGGTACCCATTTTGATGGTTATCATGGATTGAATTTTATTTTCACTTCCATCCATTTGATTTATATGGCTTCCCTTGTTTGTCTAAATTTTATGTTAATATTTTCTTTTAACTTCAATTGGAAATAAATTACAAAATAGATATTCCTATAATTATGCTCAATAGTAAGAATAAATCTTCCATAGTTATACTTTAATTATTAGGTTGATCGTAGATATTTAAACCCCATGGAATATGTTGGAATATTCATTGTAATATTAATATATCAATGATAAGATTTCTACTAAAATTAGGTATACTCTATTAATTAAATTATCTCAAATTAATTAATTTAAGAAAATGGCATATTAACACATCATATTGGGAATGTGGTATTTCTAAGCCATGGTAATGTAAGAAGACATGTTTTCAATTAAAGGATTTCCATAATAATAGTGGGGTGAAACTACATGGATAAACATACTTTTATATAACTCCAAAGAATAATAATAATAAATATATAGTTCAGTTAACTTTTATAATTTTTTAAATCTCGTTAATGCAATATGTATAATGGGGTTAGTGTTTTGATTCTTATCATAGATTGATGGCTATAGAAATTTTCCAATCCATTTGATTATATGGTCACAATAGTTATAATAAAAGCAATAAATCATTTTATAGTCAAAATATTCTATATATAGTATATTTTAAATTAATTTGGAAATAATTTTTTTTATTAAATTCAGAAGGAATGGAGATCATAATTACATTTTAAATAAGTCTCCACCTTCTATTAATGAGTAATATTAAAAATATTAATTATTGATTATTGAATCTCTAGCATCAACCTATTTATTATTCATAATTAAATTAAAATGATAGAAATCCTATCAAGGGATACACACTATCAACATAACAAAATTAAAGAATCATGAATATGATTTCATAGATTTATTTATATGCATTTCAGATTTCTAAATTATGCATTCCCATTTTTCTAATCACTAATATTTATATTTATATACATAAATATATATATTTGTAATATGATTTCTTTTAATTTTTTTTGTTTTGTTTTGTTTTTGTTTTCATTTTTTCTACTCAATTCTAAGTTAAATGTTGAGGCTTTGTTTTCAAATCTAAGGTGTTGTTCATTTCAATGCAATGGCTTCACTGATTTTCACTTATATGTACAATATATGAGATATTTTTCTACTAAAATTATGCAAATCTCAAATGCATTCACATTTATTTATTTAGGAATGGAATTTAAAGGATACAAACCAAAACATATTGACACCATTATACACATATTAATGTTTCTCTAACCTCATTATTCACAAAAATCCCCCTTTGAATGGGTGTGAGATATGAAAAACACCTTCCACGTGATTTGGAAGAGAATCATATTACAATGTAAAAATATATTTTTTGATGGTTATTCAAAAATTAATAAATATATTTTAGGAAAAACATTAAAGTATATGGAAATCTAATAGAATAGGTATACACTCAATCTGAAAGATAATACTTCTCATTAAGAAGGAGATAATTGTTCAACAATACACATTGTTTAGGATAGGTAACACCTACATCACCTCCTATTGCAACTATTCTACTAAAAATGTTCATATTTTTATTATATATGTACAATGAGAAACTTCGTAGTTCTCCTTTTGATCAAAAGAAGCCATGAAGGTTAAATAAACTTGGATATGCATAAAAAACTTTAATGGAATAAAAGAAGAATCCATTTTTCCTTTCACTAAATTGTAATATAACTACATTTATGCATCCTAAATTGTCTTTCATCATTTCAAAGAAAAAATATCATGAAATATACACACCCTTCGCATTGAGGATTTTCATTGTTACTATGTCACAGAGGTTCCGAACATGCAAACATTAAATGACCCACAAATTTATTCCTTGTTAGTTATTGCCCACATGTTAGTTTTATTCAACAACGTCTCAAGTTATTCTTCTTTGTTACTCACTTCATTCTTTTATATATTTTCCACAATTGCACCATATTTTTTCTTTCTTCTCGAAGGGTTCTATCTAGTAGCAAAAATTTCAAGGATGGAAATTTATTTTAAAGCTTATAAACCTTGTCTAACATTAGTACCCCATAATATGCATAATATAAAGTGTTTAATGATATTTTCGTAAAAATATTGAGAGTTCTAATGATTTTGACGTTAAAATAGTTTTAAAGTATAAACATTGAGAAAATAAATTTAAAAAATGTCAAAATTGACAACTATTCTTACCTTTTATTTTGAAAAACCATGGAATATTAACCCACTCTAAATATTGCCCCAAAAAAATTTGTCTACTACGTCGAAAATTACTGGGCTTATTTACATTGGAACATTGTTTATTCTACCGAGAGCTCATAGAGTATTCGTCAATATTATCTCATTTTTCGCTCTACTTAGTCATGCCCCTTCCTCTTCAAGGGTGATTTAATTCCCAAATAATGAGAACTAAACACGCTTATTTTGTTATACCTAACTACTTTAGGCATTAAATATGTTAATTCAGTGTCCTATTAAATATATGTGGGATTTTCCACTTCCTTATTTCTATGGGTCTTTAGCTATGCATAATCATTTCTAACTTCTTCTTTGTCTCATATATTTGTTTGGATAACTTTCTCCTTGTTGACATTCGCTAGGAGTATAAGAAATCTATTGTTGCTTGTTCACATTTTCTAGCAAGGCCTGTTTATTCATGTAGAAAAGTTGGACATATATATTTTAATTTGTGTGGTCTTATTCATTTTCCTTATGCTAATGAAAATAAATGTATGAAGAATTGTATTGATGATTACATTCAAATGTTTTAGGTGTATTGTTAGGTCCCTATACTACTAGTGTAACCCCTTATTGCTATTAATACAACCACCTTATTATATTTTTGTGCCCATGTAGTCCCATATTTATATTATTGTGCCCCATAGAAATCCATTATTATTATTGTTATTATTATGCACTTACATTAATATTTTTATGTAAGATCTGATTATATCATGACCCCTTAGACTCTTATATAAAGAAAGGATGTCTTGTCAATTGTATCATCGAAGAATTTTTCATGTGTAATGTAAAGGAGGTTTCCCCCTCAAAGAGGCTTATTTCTAAGGTGTTGATCTATCTTTTATGTCTTTTTGTGGGTTGGTTTCATAACATGTATTTATTGAGAAGTAAATCTCAAGCTTTCAAGACTTTTAAGGAATTTCATGTATGGATTGGATATGAAGCATAATCACATATTGCCTCTCTTCATACTGTTAATGGAAGATAATGTACTCTAATGAATATGGAAAAATATCTACAAGCATGGGATTCAACATCATAGCATAGTTCCATAGAATTCTCAACAAAAATGTGTAGTTGAAAGAATGAACATTACTATAATTAATATAGTTTGCTCAATGAGGATTTTAAAAAATTGAACACTGGAGTTCTGGGATGATGTGATTCTATGTGCAATGTATGTGAAAAACTTATGTCCATCTCACGCTCTTAGAAAAATACTCCTTGTAAAATGTGGTATGGATGAAATCCTTTGGTAATCCATCACAAGGTCTTTGGTTCCTCTACATTCACTTATGTTTTTTAAAGTATAGCCATTATTGCATATTTGGTATATTACTGTATGTTTTTACTTCTAATTTTGTGGTTGTGTTGTATTAGACATTGGTTATGCTTCACTCAAAGGATCTCAACATAATTTCTATTTTTCTCGATGGTTTCAAAATGAACTAAACTTAATACATGGAATTCCTTCCAATATTTTACAATCTTTCTAGGATTTTCACTCTATGATTAAAATGTAACTCGATTCTCATCTCGATATATTTTTTCTTTGTACAAACATATATATACAATACTAATGTTATTCCCTTTACAACAAAGTATCGGGTTGAAGGATGTCATCTATATTACTAAGGTTAGACTCTACTTATGTCAAAACCCTCTATAACATTCTTTGTTTGATTAATTTAGAGTTATTCCAATCGAAACAAATGAATTCCTTTCTTGCATGTGTTGGTTAATCTATGACCAACTTGGGTTATCTTGTGACATTGTTTCAGGGTAAAAATTCATGCACGCTTTTTCGCCTATGCTTTGGTCTTCAAATACTTATCATTTGCTTCCTCTTTATAGGGTTTCAATGTCGGTTGTAATTTTTGCTTGATACTAGCTGCAAGGAAATTTGATTTTTTTTGAGGGTAAATAATATCGTTATCTAGCTAGGGATTTTCCTAAAAGGCCTGACACTTGAAGCAATGCATGTATATCAATTTCAATTCAAGGGATTTACCCTCTATTTTTTAGTGAGAATATTTAATTATGAGAAAATAGTTTTGGTCATCTTATAGCCCCAACAATGTAAATCTTCCCTTTTACTCATAAGAAAAATTTATACAATCTATTTACTTGTTACTGTGTGTAATGAAGTGATTCCATCAAAAGTTTAAAATACTATAATATTTTTTCTATTTATATTCTATGGGTACACATTAGATATTCACGTCAACTCTATATATTTTGTTTCTGAATAATGATTGTATATAACTTACTATTACTATCATTTTCATTGAAGAAGAGCATATGCAAATTAGGCAAGAGGCACGTTGAACCCTTGTCATGGGAGTTTGAGAAGGTTTTCCTTTAGGCCCTAATATTTCATTACCCAAGGTTGCTTGTTCCATGGCCAACTGATATGATTCTAGTGCTTTGACCTATAACAAGCTAAAATAGGTATACATTAATTTTTCTACAAGTTAAATTATGTATAAATTTATTTTTCTTACCTGCAATAGTTCTTCTCTATAGTATCTTACAACAAACTATATTTTTATGCGTGAATAAGGGTTATTGTGCATGTTTTGTATATTTATCCATTCAAACAAGCTTCTTTAATTAATTACATAATATCCTTTTTCATCTTTGCACACATTCAAATGTATTATTTTTTTTCCACGCTTATATATTTGTCCATCCAAAAAAGCTTATTTAATTTATTATATAATATCCTCTTGCATCTTTGCACACATTCAAGTGTATTATTTTTTAGAATATACTTACCTAAGATTTTCTTGATGGAAATAGATCAAGGCTATTGCATTCCTCCAACCAAGAACTATGTTTCCATGTACCTTCCCAATGCTCTAACTTCTACTTCCCAGGAGAACAAATAGTAGTCATTTTCCAATTTACATTTCCTTGACCCTTAGCAACATCTTGCTACTTTTGGGTATGAGTACAATAATTATTTCCGAATATACCTTTATATTTTATCCAACTCCTTTTATCTCCAACAATCATTTTAAGTGAGTTTCACACACGAAACTTTTTATTGAATCATGTGTTTTCTTGGTAGTCTGCAAAAGTGACAATTCAACTCTAGAAAAAAGGAAAACTTTTTTTGAACTTTTTATCTTTCCTCTTCTTGGTCATAGCTCATTCTGTGTGAATTAGAAGTCCAATATCACATTTAAGCCTTTAATAATTTTTCAAGAATCATAACACAAAAAGACAAATTTTCTTGTATATTAATAAAAATAAATATTCACATTGTCAGATGTCACATCACTTGATGCACTTTGACTTGTTAGGGCAATTGAATATTCAATTAAGAGGGTCATAATATAAATTTACCAATGCTTATTACAATTCAATTTTGTAATTAGAGGAAACAAAAGCACATTCAAAAGACATATTTGGCATGTTTAAAAAAGAAAGTTATATTTTTTTAAAATAAGTGTCTTTGCTTTGAAAATGAATTTATTTAATTAAACACAAATATAAATCAAAGGATAAAAATTCAACTCCATGTTTGTATTTTTGAAATATATTTTGATTAAAATATTTTCAAACAAATTAAATTGAACATAAGTGAGTTAAAATATAAGATTGAACTTTTTCCTCGTTTTCGTATAATATTATGATATTATGTATCTGTAAAATCATGAAACAAAAAAGTAAAAAATAACACAACAAATAAACCCATAAAAATAAAAAACACATTTTAACATTATATCATTATAAAGCATCAATTTCTAGCTAATTAATTTCTAAAGTACATAATTTCTTGCAAATTATGATAAATGTATTGAGTAGTTCTACTTGCAAAAAAATTATCATCATAATCATTTGTGATCTTATAGTTATTTTTATTATTGAAATATATGTTAATTGATAAATGTTCTGATAATTTTTTGAAATAAATGGGATGTTATTAAATTGAATATCAATTTGCACATAAAATAAGTTAATACCCAAATTCAACTCGTTTAAAGTGTAATTGTTATATACGATCTTTATGTATGGGTAAAGCCATTATATATGCACAAACACAAACAT
>APFE030273653.1:31978-51274 GCA_000404065.3 Pinus taeda | reverse complement strand
CATAACCATTCATGATGTTATGGTCATTTGAAAAAATAAATGAAATTTTGTTAAACTAATTGCTAATTTGAACATATATAGTTTAATACACATTCAATTAATTGGGACTATAATTCTTCCATATTATATTTTATGTGTGTAAATCATCATAGAGGTGATTTATATCACTTCAATAGAAAATTTGGGCAATGGACTTCCATATGGGACATTCTAATGAAATACATTTTTGTGTTCTAAAATTTTACACATAACAAGAGCATAAAGAAACAAACACATACATTTCATAAAATAAAAACACAAACATTTAAAATTTTATCATCACAAAACATCAACCTAAAACTAACTATAAAAAAACATAGTAATTAAAAGCACTTATAAAAAAATTGTGCATTAGATAGTGGTCTTATAAGAATTCAATTCATTATGAGTTGAAGAAGAGATGATTTATCAATTACAACAATTTAAAGATTAATAAGTTAGTTCACACGTTTTACTCATTCATAAAAGAATTATTGTATATTATATTAACATACTTGTAAAAATATTATACCCAAACAAACAATCACATGCAAACAAAAGCACAACAAAAATACATAGCATAAATTAAAACCACATACATTTAAAATTCTATCATCAGAAAACATCCATTTGTAAATTAATTTTTAAATTTTATGTTTATTTTGTTGGATATATTTTTAATTTTACATTGAATGATTGTGGTTAAAAGAATATGCATGCTCATTGTCACTTGTGATGTTCTGATTATTTGTATTTTTTAAAAGTATATATTGATTAAAAGAAATCATGAAAACTAGTGATTTTCAAACATACAAAAACTAGTGATGATTCTTACAAGCAAAATCCATAGTCATTATTACTTGTGGTATTGTCATGGTCATCTGTATCTATAAAATTTATTGACTAAAAATATTTGTGAAATTTTGATTTTATACTAAATAGATTTAACAAGGTATAAACTTCACCCATTTTGTACCATAAAAAACTAATTAATTAATACACTAATTGTGAACTTACAATCATTGAATCAAATAAAAAATTTGATTAAAATGTAAGTTAAGAATATATTATTTAAATAGTCAAAATAAAGATTGAAAGGGGAGTTATTTCAAGAGGATGGGCTTGGTGTGATTTCTAGGGTTTCTCAGCGTTTTCTCTTTCCTTATGTGGTTGGGTTTCTTCAGACATCAAATCCACCTTCTATGTCATTGCTAGGGAATGATCTCACTGCTCGTGGGTCTGATAATGGAGTTTTTGAATGGATTAAATACTGTTTTCAGTCTCCCGCGCGAGGATGGAGACTGATAGGCTAGGCCATCAGTAGTATCATTCACCATATTGTCGATGTAGAGTATCTTCTCACCCTGTACGTACACAATGGCATAGATGGAAGTGAAGGAAGTCACATTCATGAGTTGGGAATGGACTTGTGTAGGATTAAAGAGAGTATAGAGCAGAAATCTTATAACTTCATTCATGAGTTGGGAATGAACTTGTGTAGCATTATGGCAAGTATGGAGCAGAAATATTATAACTTAAGTTATGTCTTCTGGTATAAATCACATAAGAGAAAGTTTTGGCCAACACATTTCGAACGAGCAAGTGTGGTTTGTCATAAGTACCAAAACAATGAACGAGACTTGTTGGTTCGAAACACATGGGCCAAAAATTTCTCTTATGTGGTTTCTACGGAAATATTTTTCTTATTTCAGTATGGATCACAGAAGCTTGAATATAGAAATCTTATAATTGTCTTCTCTTAGTCACAATAGAAATATTGATCAGATTTGGAGGCAAAATCTTGTCTACAAAAGTGAATGTTCCACCTCACACTTATTCATTGATTTGGCTGAAGATCTATATGACTGTAAAGTATGCACACTTGATCAGGTAGCCTTCCAATTTTTTAGCAAATCCCCACATCGAAAATCAATATTATTTTGGGTTCGGGACACAGAGAATGTCAAACATTTAAAGCACAATATCATGCACACTCTGGGTATCACGATGCTTCTACAAATTCTAATTTTCAGAGGAAAATCCATGTAGGAAGATGTGATGTTACAAGATTATAGCATCCTCCCATCATCCACCGTCATATTAAACTTGAGGCTTCGAGGAGGATCACCTCGACCAAGAAATTCGAAGGGCACATAGGAAGTGTCTGGATCTAGTATTCACAAAGGAACATAATCGAATCAAGGGTAAGAAAATGCAGTCTTTTAGTTCATAGATATCCTCAAATCCAAATTTGTTGCCTCAACAACAGTAGATTAGAAACACAATATACCCAACTCCTTCATATTGGAACAGCTGAATCAAATCCAAGTAATGACTGTATATCTACCATAAACAAATGATTCTTGCACAAAATATGAATCTCAAGTAGTATTATGCAGACTCAATAGTTTTTGGCCAAAACCAGTGGATCTTTTCCATTGGATATTCACAAATTGGACAAAAAATTGTGAGATGCACCTTTGTTCCAGGGGCTTTCTCATAGTCAAATTTACATCGTGAGAGGATTGTGAATATATGTTTCAAGAGGATCCATGGTTTTGGGGCTCTGCGGGACTTTTTGTCACCCCTTGGTTCCCAGATTTCAACGCCAATATAGTAGTATCTTGAATGTCAGTTTGGGTTAGATTGCATAATGTACCCTTATATTTTTTGCTTGATAAAGTGATAGAAGCCATTGGGAATATATTAGGGTGATATATAAAGAAATATACACAAATATTTAATTAACAAATCTACATAGTCATCGTAATTTATGTGGAGGTAGAATTAAAGAAAGGATTGTCGGATCATATTTTGTTGACACACAACAAGAAATGCTCGACACAGTTCCTAGATTTTTGGAACACAACATTTAGATGTCGAATAAGAAAAAAAATGGGACATCCACAAAATTCATGTCCTGATGCCAAGAAAGTGCCTCAAAGGAAGAAGAAAACAAGAAAGCAACTGAAGGTATGGAAATTGCCACAGAATTTTCTTGATGAAGAAGAGGATTATGAAGAAGTGGATCCTCCTACCAATGAAGAAGACCAAAATACACAAGAAAATGTAGAAAAGAGGAGCCCTAATCATCAAGTTTTAGGAACTCCACCAAACACATCGAGGTAGGAGATGGGATTCACTGTAGAAATGAAGACAAGGGACTCAAAATTTCATCATGTATCTGAAAGTTCAGATTCAGATAAGGAAAATCCAAGAATGAATGAAGGGACCCAACTAGCACTTGCAATGGCCACTCCTTCCTGGGGAGAATGGACAAAGGTTAAAAGGAAGAAATGGAGAAAAGAGTAACATGCTTACCACCATTTTGGAGTCGTATTTTTGGTCTCTGTAATCACCATTTTTTATTGGCACGATTTAATGCATTATCAACATCTACAACATGTAATTTTGTTTTCATTAAATAATTATAAAAGAATCTGATTTTGAAATACACATTGAATAGTATAGTGGTTGTTACAAAAAAAGAGCTTTGTCATTCATGATGTCATGGTCAATTACCAAAATAAGTGAAATATTATTAAATTGACGATGGATAAGTTAATGCAAGAATTCAATTCATTTGAAGTGTATCTATTGCTTTGGATACTATGCATGCTTAAAACCATCATAGAAGTTATTTGTATCAAGTTTGTAGATAATGTGTTTAGTGACCTTCCATATTGTATATTAAATAGATTTTAAAATGAATTCATGTTGCCAACAATAACCAACATGAACAGTGAATTGGGTGTAAATAAATGTTTACTCTACTCCACACTCTCCCAACTGATAGAGTCAGGACCACAACAGATGACTTTTTCTGAATGCCTCAATCTAATTACTCCAGCCCTAGTATTTTGGCAACATTAGTAGTTTCTCAATGCCTCTCATCGTCACTCATCACCTTCAAGTCATTAGAAAATTCAAAAGTTATACAATGCACCTAATAAGACTATGACATGCTGATTTTAAAAAATTCAATAGAAATGCATATAATTTGGTGGAATGAAGAACATAAGAGATGGTGGCTCGGGTGCACATGGGCTACAGGAAATGAGAACAAAGGAATTCGAATTTGCCACTTTCGACTTCTTGCCTAGATTGTCTACTTGCGATTGGCCATTATTGGAGGATGGGTTCTGAGCAATTGCCATTGAGTTTTCCATTAATTATTATTGTTTTCTTTTTGTTTTATTAAATTCATATTAATAAAATGTTTTAGGGATCACATTATAATGATTTCTTGGGTGTATTTGATGATATTAGATTGATAGCTCCATGTCATTCTTTTGTTCGTAGATTTTATATTTGAGTTTGAATTTTATTAAAATGGTTTAAGAAAATTTAATAATCTATTTAAAGTTTATTTAGGTTTATTTTTAAATTTCTATAATCTCTTTTGTTTACACTTTCAATTTAAGTCTCCATAAATATTAGGTGAAAGCCATTTTAATTCTTTTCATTGCATATAATAATGTATTAGAATTTATTTTATTCTTTTCCCCATTTTATTGTTAAATTTATTTCTCAAAATTTTAACAATGTAATTATTTTTTTCTATATTTATTATTAATACCTATTTTATAATGTATTTGCATGGATATGGAGAGTGAAGATGATTTAGAATAACAATTTGTATTTTTTGTTTATTTATATGCAAATTATATTATTATTTGTAAACAATCAAAAACTATATTGATAAGATTTGTATTTATTTTCACAGAGGGGAGTTTCCCTCTCTCTAATACCTCAAGATAGCTATGGATATGGTTTTATGTGAGGTATGTCTAGTGCAATTATGGTTATTTTGTTCTTATGTTTTTTTCTATATTCTTAAAGAAATTTACAGAAAACAATTGGGAATGTAGTAAAAATTATAAAATGGTGATAATTTTTTTAAATAAATTGATATTGGTAATGAATGAACAATGAAACTTTAAACAAAATAAATAAATAATTAAATTGAACTTCCTTCTTCCACAATGAACTTGGGTTGTGCAACTTCTCTTCCTCATTGATCAAACCTTAAGCTTGTCAATCTATGCTTCATTTTGGTAGTCACATAGTCCTTCATGGTGATGCATGGCCACTTGGTCCAATCTCACACTTCCCTCCAATAGCCTCATGTTCCAATACAAACTTTGCAACCTGGACCTCTGATTCGCTTAGCAACAACATCAACAAGAGGATACACATACCTTTCTTTCCAACGCACTCCTTGTCCTCTTGTCCTCAAGATCTAAGTTCTGAGTATGGTTATGCCACACCATCAACCCTAAATAACTACTTCCCAACTATATTTCCCTCTCCAAAGACATTCTCTTATTTGATTTCCTTTCTAGACTTCAAAGATATTGGTGTAAGGACTCCTGAAAAATACCCTAAATTATTGTATCACAACCATTTAGTGATCTGATTATCTAGAAAGGAAGACACTATTGTTTAGCTACCTCTCTCCTTGGAGTAACTGTTGCTAAGCTAGAGATGTTTTACAAGCTCTCTCGACCATCCAAAATATGCCTCCAACATGATGTTGTAGCAGAAATTCCCTGTGGCCTAATTAAAGATCCGAACACCGCACAAAAGTAGCAAAGAAAATTACTCAAAATTATATTAGAGCTGCAACCTTGTTCATCATGGCTATCCACACCAAAACATAAGAGAAACTCCTGCACATATTGTGGCAAAGTCGTCCTCCTTGTTAGCTAGTTAGCTACCTCAAGTTCACTATCTATCTCAAAGGTATACCTAATTTTATTTGCACTTTCGATGTGCTCTAAATATGCAACAATTAACTTCTATTTATATGCACACACGTGGCCCCATGAGTTTTTCCTTGGGGCATATTTTAGCCCAAGTTGACCTACCCATCTAGACAAATTAACCGCCAACCACACATACAAATTAATATCTCATATTAGGGACCTCTATTTTGAGTGAATTTAGCTACTATTTTCTCCTCTAGATGTCCTCTAACACCTACAAGTGTCAAATCACTCAAAGTCCAGTTGTTTTTTCCTAATTAATTTAGGCACAAAACCCAAAGCTTGGGTTCCAATGCCATATCAATTATGTTTCTCTTCTTCATCCAAACATCCATCACTAAGGCTTCAAGTTCTTCCCAAGCTACTAAATCTCAACAAACTCTTTAGATATAGATCCACAAGAGTTTTCATATTAGACTACAATTGACCATATGCATATAGAACTAAGTCAATAGGCCAACACAATATTCCCAATTCCACCACAAGCTTGAGAAGGGCTCGGGGATATAATTTTACACTTTTTAGACACTAAAAAATAAGAAGAAAGGAAAAAAACATTATACCCAAGGCCATTTAAATTTTACATCTAAGTACCTATCATAGAATCTTCTAAGCAGATTGCAAGTTAAGACTCACAGTGTTCGAAATTGATTCACACATACACATATAATACCAATTGACAAGAAATTATGATGGGTATTTAATTACAAGGCCCAGAATACCTACATAATTTCGACTCAATTTCCTAAAAAGTGTTTGAGGATACCCAAGAAAAGGGTATAAGTAGCAAAAAAGCATAGAATTGCAACAATTTTTAGCATTTCCTATTGGACAGGATACCTTGTAGTAACTTGGACATGTCAAATATGTATTCATTGAAATGAAAAGATAGAAAATTATGCTAGATCAGAAAATACAGAAACATCAACAATTGACTTCAACCAAAGTTAGCATATAAAATGGAAGTTCGACATAGACAGAATTGAGGACAGATGAGTGATTGCAATGAGAAAAAGAAACTTTGGACATCAAATTTACTTCTAAATCACCCTGTGTGACAACCACAACAATTGTTGAATAAAAGTATTATCAAGATAAAATGTCATTCATTCAGGCTGATACTCAGGAAGTCCCAAATAATAATAGTATGTGAGAATATATATTAAAGTAAATTCTAGAGAAAACTAATTTACAAACAGATGTTACCTCAACCTCACCTACAACTAACAAACAAGTTCCTATAGTAGAGTCAAATACAGCCAACACTTGAGCTCCATAAATAAAGAAAGGCTAAAAGAAACATCTATTAAGAAACCTGACCAAATGCATGCTTGAGAACAACAAATATTTGAAGCATTAGAAAATTCTATGATAGAAACAAAATAAAAATAAAAGAAGGATATTGGATAGTAGCAAGATTTAGTAGAGACAACAACAAAAAAAGGTATATCTAGTTAGAATGGTAGAACTGGTATATAAATTGCAACTATTAGAACATAAATAATAGTTGATCAAGAATTGTTAAGGAACATAGCACTAGCCAACAAGGTAGAATATTTGAAATATTTAAAAGAATTTTATGCCCATGAAAGTATTGTTGTATGTAAATGGTTTATATTTTATCAACATCATCAAGTGCTTGCACCAACTACTTATCAAACAACATTCCCTATGACTTATCAAATAACACAATCATCTCGATCATCGTCCTGACAATATAAATTCAATTTCTTTGAGCTAAGCTTTTAGGATGCGGTCTCTCTTCTAAACAACAACATCGCACTCAGGAAATTGAAGTTAAAGGTTTCAATCGACCAACCAAGGAAGGGAAGAGAATAATAATTCACATTTTAAATCTTGCAAATGTAATTCAAGAAGTTCTTGTGACCCCAGAACTAGATCTCCTAATTAGCCAACCACCCTTCTTAACGAACTTTTATTTCTTTATAAAGATTTACATTTTTTAATTTATGGTATATCAAACTTTGTAAGACTCCAAATCTTCCCTTCTTTGTCACAAAGAAGATACTAAGGCTAGGGGAGATGTTGGAGGAGCTAGTCGACTTAGCTGACGATCCCAGGCAATTCTAGAAATGATATTATAAAGTTGATCAACTCTCTAGTTGAGTCAAGGGTCGAAGTTAGATAGGCTAAATTGCGTTTGACAAATAAAATTTTGTGACTATATCTCGACATAATATATATATATATATATATATATATGGAAATGTATGCATCATTGTATCTTTTGTGACTATCTTCTGAAGAAAATATAATATAAAGTAACACTTTTTTGGTTATTTTCTACATCATTTCTCTTCTTCTATTCCTATGTTCATTATCTTCATGTGATTTCTTGTTTTCCTTTCTACTAGTAACTAATGGTCATTATCTACTGCACTTCAAGTATATATCAATTGTTTTGGAATATTTTTCTAAACTATTAAATATTTTAAAATATTGGTGCATCTTTCAATGAATTGTAAAATGTTGCAAAATATTAGTGAGTATTTCACTTGATTATAAGATCTTGCAATTTATTGGTGAATCCCTCATTTAATATTTACACAAAGTTATTTTTCCTTCTTATGCATTGATTCTCTCATAGAAAAATAATTATCCAAATATAAAAATATATTTTTGATGGCTATTGTCCAGTTAATAAATATATTTTAGGAAAAACATTAAAATATATGAAATCTAATAAAATAGATATGCACTCAATGGGAAAGGTAATACTTTTCATTAAGAAGGAGATAATTGTTCAATAGTACACATTCTTTAGGATAGGTAACACCTACATCACCTCCTATTGCAACCCTTCTACTAAAACTGTTCATATTTTTATTATATATGTACAAATTCCTTAGTTCACCTTGTGATCAAAAGAAGCCATGAAGGTGAAACAAACGTGGACATGCATAAGAAACTTTAAAAAAATAAAAGAAGCATTCACTGTTTCTTTCACTAAACTACAATATAGTTACATTTATGCATCCTAAATTATCTTTCATCATTCCAAAGAAAAAATCTCATGAAATGTACGCACCCTTCACATTGAGGATTTTCGTGAGTACTATGTCAAAAAACCTTGCAACATACAACCAATAAATGACCCACAACTTTATTCCTTGTTAGTTATTCCAAATATAATAGTTTTATTCAAAAATGTCTCATGTTATTCTTCTCTTTTACTTACTTAATTCTTTCATATATATTTCCACAACAGCGCCATGCTTTTTCTTTCTGCTCGAAGGGTCCTTTTTAGTAACTTTTATGAATTTTTTAATCTTGGTTAATGAAATATGTATAATGGGTTTAGTGTTTTGATTCTTATCATAATTTGATGGCTATATAAATTTTCCATCCAGTTAATTATATGGTCAAAATAGTTATAATAAAACAAATAAATAATTTTATAGTGAGAATATTCTATATATAGTATATTTTAAATTAATTTTCAAACAACTTTTTTAATTAAATTGAGAAGGAATAGAGATCATAACTACATTTTAAATCAATCTCAACCTTCTATTAATGACTAATATTAAAAATATTAATTATTGATTAATGAATCTCTAGCATCAACATATTTATCTTTGATAATTAAATTAAAATTATAGAAATCCTATTATAAGGTATACACACTATCAACATAACAAAATTAAGGAATCATAAATATGTTTTCACAAATTTATTTATATGTATTTCAGATTTTGTAAAATTATGCATTCAATTTTTTTTTAATCACTAATATTTATATTGATATACATTAATATATCTATATATATATATGTTAATATGATTTTTTCAATATTTTTGTTTTGTTTGTTATTGTTTTCATTTTTTTCTAATCAATTCTAAGCTAAAATTTTGAGGCTTTGTATTGAAATCTAAGGCGTTGTTGAGTTCAATGCATTGGCTTTCACTAACTTTCATTGATATTTAGAGTCTATGAAATGCTTTTCTATTAAAATTATGCAAATCTCGAATGCATTCCCATTTATTTCTATAGGAATGGAATTTAAAGGATACATACAAAAATATATTAAAATCATTATACACATATTAATGTTTCTCCAACTTCATTATTTAACCTTCCACATGATTTGGAAGAGAGTGTATTAAAATATAAAAATATATTTTTGATGGTTATTGACGAGTTAATAAATATATTTTAGGAAAATCATTAAAATATATGAAATCTAATAAAATATATATATACTCAATGGGAAAGGTAATACTTTTCACTAAGAAGGAGATAATTGTTCAATAGTACACAGTCTTTAGGATAGGTAACACTTACATCACCTCCTATTGCAACTCTTCTACTAAAAATGTCCATATTCTTATTATATATGTACAAATTCCTTAGTTGTCCTTGTGATCAACAGAAGGCATGAAGGTGAAACAAACTTGGACATGCATAAAAAACTTTAACAAAATAAAAGAAGCATTCATTGTTTCTTTCACTAAACTGCAATGTAATTACATTTATGCATCCTAAATTGTCTTTCATCATTTCAAAGAAAAAGTCTCATGAAATGTACACACCCTTCACATTGAGGATTTTCGTCAGTACTATGTCAAAAAGCCTTGCAACGTCCAAACATTAAATGACCCACAACTTTATTCCTTGTTAGTTATTCCAAATATAACAGCTTTATTCAAAAATGTCTCATGTTATTCTTCTCTTTTACTTACTTAATTCTTTCATATATATTTCCACAACAACGCCATGCTTTTTCTTTCTTTTTGAAGGATCCTATATAGTAGCAAAAATTTCAAGGATGGAAATTTATTTTAAAGCTTATAAACCTTGTTTAACATTAGTACTCCCTAATATGCATAATGTAAAATTTTTAATGATATTTTCGTAAAATTATTGAGAGCTCTAATGATTTTCAAGTTAAAATAATTTTAAAGTATAAACTTTGAGCAAATAAATAAATAAATAAATGTCAAAATCAACAAGTACTTTTTATTTTTTATTTTGAAAAAAAATGGAATGTTAACCCACTCTAAATATTATGCTCAAAAAAATTCTCTACTACGTGGAAAATTATCGGGCTTATTTACATTGGAACATTGTTTATTATACAAGATCTCTAGACTATCCGTAAATATTATCTCATTTTTCGCTCTACTTAGTCTTGCCCTTTCCTCTTCAAGGGTGGTTTAATTCCCAAAGAATGAGAACTCAACAGATTTCTTTTGTTATACCTAACTACTTCAAGCATTAAATATGTTAATTGAGTACCCTACTAAATATATGTGGGATTTACCACTTCCTTATTTGTATGGGTCTATAGCTATGCATAATAATTTCTAACTTATTATTTATCTCCTATTATTGTTGGAATAATTTTCTCCTTGTTCACATTCACTAACAGTCTAAGAAATATATTGTTCCTTATTCTCATTCGCTAGCAAGGCCCCTTTATTCATGTAGAAAAGTTGGACATATATATTTTATTTTGTGTGCTCCTATGAATTTTCATTATGTTAATGAAAATAAATGTACGAAGAATTGTGTTGATGATGACATTGGAATGTGTTGGTTGCACTTATTGAAAAGTGAGTCTCAAGCTTTCAAAACTTCTAAGGATTTTCATGTATAGATTGGATATGAAGCATAATCACATATTGGCTCTCTTCATACTGTTAATGGAAGATAACGTACTCTAATGAATATGAAAAATTTCTTTGCAAGCATGGCATTCAACATCAGAGCATAGTTTCATACAATTCTCAACAAAACTATGTAGTTAAAAGAATGAACATTACTACATTGAATATATTTTACTCAATGAGAATTTTCAAAAATAGAAAATTGATGTTTTAGGATGATGTGATTCTATGTGAAACTTATGGTAAAACGTTATGTCCATCTCATGCTCTTAGAAAAAGCCTCCTTGTAAAATGTGGTATGGATGAAATCCTTCGGTAAGCCATCACAAGGTCTTTGGTCCCTCTACATTCGCTTATGTTTGTTATAGTATAGCCATTTTTGCATATTGGGTATATCATTGTAATTATTTACTTCTAACTTTTTGGTTGCGATGTGCCATATATTGGTCATGGTTCCCTCGAAGGATTTCAATGTAGTTTCTATTTTTCTCAAAGATTTCGAAATGAACTACCCTTCATACATGGAGTTCCTTCCAATATTATACAAGATTTTGAGTATTTTAACTCTATAATTAAATCGTAACTCGATTCTCATCTCGGTATAATTTTTCTTCGTACAAGCATATATGTAAAATACTAATGTTATTCCATCTACAACAAAGTATCAGATTGAAGGATGTCATCTATATTACTAAGGTTAGACTCTGCTTATCTTAAAACACTCTATAATTTTCTTTGCTTCATTAATTTAGAGTGATTCCAATCCAAACTAAGGAATTCCTTTCTTGTGTGTGTAGGTTAATCTACGACTAACTTGGGTTATGTTGTGACATTGTTTTGGGGTCAAAATTTATGCAAGTTTTTTTTGTCTACTCTTTGGCCTTCAAGTGCTTATTAAACAATTCCTCTTTATAGGGTTTCAGTGTCGGTTCTAATTTTCACTTGATGTTGGATACAAGGAAATTTGATGTTGTTTGAGTGTAAAGAAAACCCATAAGTAGCTAGAGATTTTCCCAAAAGTTGCGACACTCAAAAAAATGCATGTATATCGATTTCAATTCAAGCGATTTACCCTCTCTTTGTTAGTGAGAATATTTAATTATGAGAAAATAGTTTTGGTTGTCTTATGGCCTAAACAATGTAAATATTTCTTCTTATTCATAAGAACAATTTATACAATCTATTTACTTGTTACTGTGTGTAATGAAGTCATTCCATAAAAGTTTTACAATACTACGATATTTGTTCTATTTATATTCTATAAGGACATATTAGATATTCGCGTCAACTCTGTATATTTTGTTTCTACATAATGATTTTATATAATTTACTATTACTATCATTTTCTTTGAAGAAGAGAATATGAAAATTAGGTAGAAGGTGTTTCGAACACTTGTCATGGGAGTTTGTGAAGGTTGTGCTTTAGGCCCTAGTAATACTTTACCAAAGGCTGCTTGTTCCATGGCCAATTCATATGATTCCAGTCCTTTGATCTATAGCAAGCTAAACTAGCTATACCTTTATTTTTCTACAAGTTAAACTATGTATAAAAAAAAAATTCTTACCTCCAATAGTTCTTTTCTGTAGTAGCTTACAACAGACTATACTTTTATAAGTGAATAAGGGTTACTGTGCATTTTTATATATTTATCCAATGAAACAAAATTCTTTAATTTATTATATAATATCCTTTTGCATCTTTGCACACATTCAAGTGTATTATTTTTTAGAATATAATTATCTAAGATTTTACTGTTAGAAATAAGTTAAAGTGTATTTAATTCCTCTTACCAAGAACTATCTTTGCAATTATTTCCCCCAGAGCTTTATCTCCTACTTCCCAGGAGAACAAATAGTAGTCATTTCCCAATTGACATTTCCTTGACCCTTAGCAGCATCTTGCTACTTTTTTTGGTATGTTGAGTACAATCATTCTTTCCCAATATATTCTTACTTTTTATACAACCCATTTTATCTCCAACAATCCATTTGAGTTTCACCCATGACATTTTTATTTTCAGTCATTGTTTTTTCTTGGTAGTCTGGCAAAACGAACAATTCAACTCTAGCAAAAATAACTTTTTTGTTTACTTTTTATCTTGCCTCTTCTTGGGCATAACTCCTTCCATGTGAATTAGAAGTATAATATCACATGTAAGCCTTTAATAGTTTTTCAAGAATCATAACACGAAAAGCCATTTTTTTTATATTAATAAAAATAAATATTTACGCTGCCATATGTCACATCACTTGACCAACTTTGACTTCTTAGGGGCAATTAAATATTCAATTAAAAACGTCATAATATAAATTTACCAAGGCTTATTACAATTCACTTTTGTAATTAGAGGAAACATAAGCACCTTGAGAAAGACATCTTTAGCTTGTTTAAAAAGAAAGTTATATATTTTATAAATAAATTGTGTGTTTCCTTTGAAAAATAATTTATTAACATAAACAAAAATATAAATCAAAGGATAAAATTCAACTCCAGATTTGTATTTTTGAAATATATTTTGACTAAAATATTTGTAAACAAATTAAGTTGAACCTAAGTGACTTAAAATAAAATATTTAACTTTTTCTTGGTTTTCTTCTAATATTATGATATTATGTATGTGTAAAATCATGAAAGAAAAAGGCAAAAATGAACACAACAAATAAACCCATACTAAAAAATAAAAAACACATTTTAAAATTCTATCATTATAAAGCATCAATTTCTAGCTAATTAATCTCTAAAGTACATAATTTCTTGCAAATTATGATAAATGTTTTCTGGTGTATTTTTTGAAATCTATTGAGTAGTTGTGCTTGCAAAAAGTTTATCATCATAATCATTTGTGATATTAAAGTTACTTTTATTATTGAAAGATATGTTAATTAATAGATGTTATGATCATTTGTAGAAATAAATGGGATGTTATTAAATTGAATATCAATTCGCACATAATTTTGCACATAAAATAAGTTAAAACCCAAATTCAACTTGTTTAAAGTGTAATTGTTATATACTATCTTTATTTATGGGTAAAACGATTATATATGCACAAACACAAAAATATACACAAAATAAACTATAATCACAAAAATTTGAAATTCTATCATAAAACATAAAATTGTAACTAATTATAAGAATATTCATTAAAAATTATTGCGATTTTAAAATACACATTGAATAATGGTGGCTACAAAAAAAATAACACTTTCATTCATGATGTCATGGTCATTTACCAAAATAAGTGAGCTTTTATTAAATTTAGGATAGATAACTTATGCAAGCATTCAATTTATTTAAAGTGTAGTTGTTGCATTGGATACTATGCATGCTTAAAATCATCATATAAGTTACTTCTCTCAAGTGACTCTAATAAAAGTTTTTTTGTGTTCCAGAATTTATATACATACAAATACAAATGAAAAAACCAATACATTACATAAAATAAAAACACAAACATCTAAAATTTTACCATCAAAAAACATGGATTTGTAACTAATTATCAATATATTGATTAAAAATGCTTCTCAAAGATGCATTGAATAGCGATACTTACAAAAAATCCATAGCCATTCATGATGTTATGGTCATTTGCAAAAATAAATGAAATTTTGTTAAAATAAATGTTAATCTAAACATATATAGTTTATTACACATTCAATTAATTGGGACTGTAATTCTTGCATATTATATTTTATGTGTGTAAAATCATCGTAGAGGTGATTTGTATCAAGTAAATAGACAATTTGGGAAATGGACTTCCATACGGGATATTCTAATGAAAGCATTTCTTCTGTTCTAAAATTATACACAAACAAGAGCATAAGAAAACAAACACATACATTTCATAAAATAAAAACACAAACATTTAAAATTCTATCATCACAAAACATCAACATGTAGCTAATTATAAAAATCATATTAATTAAAAACAATTATAAAGAGTATTTTGCATTGAATAACGACACTTAGAAAAATTCAAATTCATTGATGATGTTGAAAAAATAAGATTTTATTAAATTAAACAACAATTTAAAGATTGGTAAGTTAATATACAAATTCTACTCATTCTAAAATTAATTATTGTATACGATATTACATGTGTGTAAAAATATTATACTCAAACAAACAACCACATGAAAACAAAAGGATAACAAACAAATACATAGTAAAAAATAAAACCACATACATTTAAAATTATATCATCACAAAACATCAATCTGTAAATTAATTTTTAAATTTTATGTTTATTTCGTTTGATATGTTTTTTATTTTACATTGAATGATTATGGTTAAAAAAATATTCATGCTCATAGTCATGTGTGATGTTGTGATTATTTGTATTGTTGAAAAATATATATTGATTAAAAACAATCATGAAAACTTGTGATTTTCAAACACACAAAAACTGTTGATGATTCTTACAAGGAAAATCTATAGTCATTGTTACTTGTGGTATTGCCATGGACATTTATATCTCTAAAATTTATTGACTAAAAATATCTTTGAAATTTTGATTTTATACTAAATAGACTTAACAAATTATAAAATCCAGCCTTTTTGTACCGTGAAATAAAAAAAATGAGTAAAAATTAAGATAAGAATATATTAATTAAAATATCAAATTAAAGATTGATAGGGGAATTGTGTCAAGAGGACAAGCTCGTTGTGATGGCTATGGTTTCTTAGTCCTTTTGCTTTCCTTATGCAGTCGGGTTTCTTCAGACATCAAATCCACCTTCTGCGTCGTCGCTAGGGCATGGTCTCACTGCTCGTGTGTCCGATAATGGAGTTTTTGATTGGAGTTAATTCTAGTTCCGGTCTCCTATGCAGGGATGGAGAATGACAGCCTATGCTGTTAGTAGTATCATTCACCAAATGATCGATGCAGAGTAGCTTCTCAGCCCGTACGTACACGATGGAATAGAAGGAAGTGAAGGGCATCACATTCATGAGTTGGGAATGGACCTGTGTAGGATTAAGGTGAATCTCGAGAAAAAATCTTATAATTGTTTGGTATTAGTCACAAGAGAAATATCGATCAGATCTGAAGGAAAAATATTGGCTACAGGAGTGAATATTCCACCTCGAAAACTTCATTTCATAGATCCGTTGTTAAAGATCCTGAATCTGGATATTCTCAATCCCCTGAGCACATTAGCTTGTCAAAATGGAGGAGTAGAATTGGATGTGAAAAGTCTACTTCATTTTTTGCCGGATCAAAATTTTCCTCGATCAAAGTGGGTGGGTTTGGTGGTTTGGCCATCACTTATGAAGTCAATACTGCCATGGAAATCCATATCACTCTTTGCACATCCACACTTATCCATTTATTCTACTAGAGATTTGTGTGACTGTCAAGTATGGGCACTCGATCTAGTAGCCTTCCAAATTTTTGTCAAATCCCCAAATGGAAAATCAATATTATTTTGGATTTTGGCCACAAATTACGTCAAATAATTAAAGCAGAATATCGTGCACACTCTGCGTATCCCACTACTCCTAGAAAGTCTAATCTGTAGATGAAAATCGATGCAGGAAGATGTGATGTTACAATATTATAACATCCTCCCATTATCCACCATCATATTAAACTTGAGGATTCGGGGAGGATCACCTCGACCAATAAATTCAAAGGGCACAAGGGCAATGTCTAGATCTAGTATTCCCAAAGGAACATAATCAAATCAAGGGCAAGTATATGGAGTCTTTTCTTCCATAGATATCCTCAAAGGAAGATGTGTTGCCTCAACAACACCAGATCAGAAACACAATATACCCAACCCCTACATAGTGCAACAACTAAATCAAATCCTAGTATTGACTGTAGATCTACCATAAACAAATTATTTTTTCATAACATATGAATCTCAAGAAGTACTATGCAGATTCAACACTTTTTGGCTAAAACTAATGGATCTCTTCCATTGGATATTCACAAATTGGACAATAAATTGTGATTCATCTTTGCTCCAAGGGCTTTTTCATAGTAAAATTTGTATCATGAGAGGGTTGTGAATATATATTGCAAGAGGGTCCATGGTTTTGGGGCTTTGCAGGAACTTTTGTCATCCCTTGGTTCCCATATTTCGACGCCAATATAATTGTAGTATCTCAAAGGTTATTTCGGGTTAGACTGCATAATCTACTCGTACATGTATGGCTCTGTAAAGTGATAGAAGCCATTGGGAACATATTAGGGTGATACATAAATAAATATACACAAATATTTGAGGAACAAATCTGCATAATCGCCAAAATTTCTTTGGAGCTAGACCTCAACAAAGAATTTTAGGACCATATTCTCTTGACACACAATAAGCAGTGCTCGACACAGTTCCTAGATTTTGAGAACACAACATTTAGATGTTGAATAAGCAAACAAATGAGACATCCACAAAATTCATGTCGTGATGCCAAGAAAACGCATCAAAGGAAGAAGTAAACAAGAAAGAAACTCAAGGGATGAAAATTCCCACAAAATTTTCCTGATAAAGAAGAGAATGATGAAGAAATGGATCCTCCTACCAATGAATAAGCCCAAAATACACAAGAAAACATAGAAAAGGGGAGCGTTAATCATGAAGTTTCAGGAACTCCAGAACACACATCGAGGCATGAGATGATCACTGTAGTAATAGAGACGGGGGATTCAAAATATCATCGTGTATCTAAAAGTTCAGATTCAGATAAGCAAAATCTGACAACCAATGAAGGGACCTAGCTAGAGCTTGTAATGGCCACTCCTTACCAGGCAGAATGACAAAAGGTTAAAAGGAGGAAATGGAGAAAAGGGTGACATGTTTACCACCACTTGGAGTTGTATTTTGGGTCTTTGTGATCACCAATTTCGATTGGCAAGATTGAATGCATTATCACTATCTACAACATGTAATTTTGATTTCATTAGTAAAATTATGATTATTTCCGAGGAAAGAAATTATATTATTTATAAATAATTATAAAAGAATCTGATTTTCAAATACACATTGAATAGTATAGTGGTTGTTACAAATAAAAACCTTTTTCATTCATGATATCATGGTCAATTCCCAAAATAAGTGATTTTTTTTTAAATTGACCATGGATAAGTTAATGCAAGCATTCAATTCATTTGAAGTGTATCTCTTGCATTGGATACTATGCATTCTTAAAATCATCATAGAAGTTATTCGTATCATGTTTATAGACAATTTGTTTAGTGACCTTCCATATGGTATATTATATTGAAAGTTTTTTGTGTGTTCTATAATTCATAGATATATAAACACAAACAAGCGCAATTGCAAACAAGTAAATGCATTACATAAAATAAAAACACAAACATTTAAAACCCTATCATCATGAAATGTCCATTTGTAACTAATCATAAATATATGTTAAATAAAAATACTTATAAAGTAATTTTATTCTTAGATATGCATTGAATAATGATACTTACTAACAAAAGAAAACCATAGTCATTTGGAAAAATAAATGAAATTTTGTTAAACTAAATGCTAATTTGAAGATATATAGTTTAATACACATTCAATTAATTGGAAGTGTAATTCTTAGATATTGTATTTTATGTGTGTAAAATCATCATAGATGTGACTTGCATCAAGTCAATAGTCAAGTTGGGCAATGCCCATCCATACGACATATTCTAATGAAAGTCTTTCTCGTGTTCTAAAGTTTATACACAAACAAGGGCATACAAAAACAAACACGTACATTACATAAAATAAAAACACAAACATTTAAAATTCTATCATCATAAAAATTCTATCTAATTATAAAAAATGATTAATTAGAAAGTAATGTTCATTGATAGTGGTGCTTGTGAAAATTCAGATTCATTCATGATGTTGTTGTCATTTGCAAAAAAAACAAGATTTT
>APFE030273653.1:0-17981 GCA_000404065.3 Pinus taeda | reverse complement strand
GAATAATAGGTTACCCATTTTGATGGTTATCATGAATTGAATTTTATTTTCACTTCGATCCATTGGATTTATATGGCTTCCCTTGTTTGTCTTAATTTTATGTTAATATTTTATTTTAACTTAAATTGGAAATAAATTACAAAATATATATTCCTATAATTATGGTCAATAGTACGAATAAATCTTCCATGTTTATAATTTAATTATTAGGTTGATCATAGATATTTAAACCCCATGGAATATGTTGGAATATTCATTGTAATATTGACATATCGATGATAAGATTTCTACCAAAATTAGGTATACTCTATTAATTAAATTATCTCAAATTAATTAATTTAAGAAAATGGCATATCAACACATCATATTGGGAATGTGGTATTTCTAAGCCATGGTAATGTAAGAAGAAATGTTTCCAATTAAAGGATTTCCATAATAATAGTGGGGTGAAACTACATGGACAAACATCTTTTTATATATTATATAGCTCCAATAATAATAACAATAATAAAGATATAGTTTACTTAACTTTTATAATTTTTTTAATCTCCTTAATGCAATATGTATAATGGGGTTAGTGTTTTGATTCTTATCATAGATTGATAGCTATAGAATTTTTTCAATCCATTTAATTATATGGTCACAATAGTTATAATAAAAGCAATAAATCATTTTATAGTCAAAATATTCTATATATAGTATATTTTAAATTAATTTGGAAACAATTTTTTTTTTATTAAATTCAGAAGGAATGGAGATCATAATTACATTTTTGATAAGTCGTAACCTTCTATTAATGAGTAATATTAAAAATACTAATTATTGATTATTGAATCTCTAGAATCAACCTATTTATTATTGATAATTAAATTAAAATTATAGAAATCCTATTACAAGGGATACACACTATCAACATAACAAAATTAAAGAATCATAATTATGATTTCACAGATTTATTTATATGCATTTCATATTTGTAAATTAGATATTCCCATTTTTTTAATCACTAATATTTATATTTATATACATAAAAATATATATATTTGTAATATGATTTCTTTTAATATTTTTTTTGTTTTTCTTTTGTTTTCATTTTTTCTACTCATTTTTACCTTAAATGTTGAGGCTTTGTTTTGAAATCTAAGGTGTTGTTGAGTTCAATGCAATGGCTTCACTGATTTTCACTTATATGTACAATATATGAGATATTTTTCTATTAAAATTATGAAATCTCAAATGCATTCACATTTATTTATTTAGGAAAGGAATTTAAAGGATGCAAACAAAAATATATTGACACCATTATACACATATTAATGTTTCTCTAACCTCATTATTCAAGAAAATCCCCCTTTGAATGGGTGTGAGATATTCAAGACACCTTCCACGTGATTTGGGAGAGAATCGTATTACAATGTAAAAATATATTTTTTGATGGTTATTGACAAATTAATAAATATATTTTAGGAAAAACATTGAAGTATATGGAAATCTAATAAAATAGGTATACACTCAATCGAAAAGATAATTAAGAAGGAGATAATTTTTCAACAATACACATTGTTTAGGATAGGTAACACCTACATTACCTCCTATTGCAACTCTTCTACTCAAAATGTTCGTATTCTTATTATATATGTACAATGAGAAACTCCTTAGTTCTCCTTTGGATCAAAAGAAGCCATGAAGGTGAAATAAACTTTGACATGCATAAACAAACTTTAATGGAATAAAATAAGCATCCATTGTTTCTTTCACTAAATTGTAATATAATTACGTTTATTCATCCTAAATTGTCTTTCATCATTTCAAAGAAAAAATATCATGAAATGTACACACCCTTCGCATTGAGGATTTTCATTGTTACTATGTCACAAAGGCTCCCAGCATGCAAACATTAAATGACCCACAACTTTATTCCTTGTTAGTTATTCCCCACATGTTAGTTTTATACAACAATGTCACAAGTTATTCTTCTTTGTTTCCACAATTACGCCATGTTTTTTCTTTCTTCCTCGAAGGGTTCTATCTAGTAGCAAAAATTCAAGGATGGAAATTTATTTTAAAGCTTATAAACCTTGTCTAGCATTAGTACCCACTAATATGCATAATATAAAGTGTTTAATAATATTTACGTAAAAATATTGAGAGTTCTAATGATTTTGATGTTAAAATAATTTTAAATTATAAACATTGACAAAATAAATAAATAAATGTTAAAATTGACAACTATTTTTATTTTTTATTTTGTAAAACAATGGAATATTAACCCACTCTAAATATTGCCCCAAAGAAATTTGTCTACTACATTTACATTTAAACATTGTTTATTCTACCAAGAGCTCATAGACTATCCATCAATATCATCTCATTTTTCGCTCTACTTAGTCATGCCCCTTCCTCTTCAAGGGTGACTTAATTCCCAAATAATGAGAACTAAACTTGCTTATTTTGTTATACCTAACTACTTTAAGCATTAAATATGTTAATTGAGTATCCTACTAAATATATGTGGGATTTTACACTTCCTTATTTGTATGGGTCTTTAGCTATGCATAATCATTTCTAACTTGTTCTTTGTCTCATATAATTGTTTGGATTACTTTCTCCTTGTGGACATTCGCTAGGAGTATAAGAAATCTATTGTTACTTGTTCACATTTGCTAGTAACGCCCGTTTATTCATGTAGAATTGTGTTGGTGATTACACTGGAATATTTTAGGTGTACTGTTAGGTCCCTATATTACTAGTGTAACCCCTTATTGTTATTAATACAACCACCTTATTATATTTTTGCGCCTATGTATTCCCCATATTTTTATTATTGTGCCCCATAGAAACCCACTATAATTATTATTGTGCACTTACATTAATATTGTTATGTAAGCTCTGATTTTATTATGACCCCTTAGACTCTTATATATAGAAAGGAGGTCTTGTCATTTGTATCATCGAAGAATTTTTCATGTGTAATGTAAAGGAGGTTTCCCCCTCAAATAGGCTTATTTCTAAGGCATTGATCTATCTTTTCTGTCTTCTTGTGGGTTGGCTTCATAACATGTATTTATTGAAAAGTAAATCTCAAGCTTTCAAAACTTTTAAGGAATTTCATGTATGGATTGGATATGAAGCATAATGACATATTGGCAATCTTCATACTGTTAATGGAAGATAATGTACTCTAATGAATATGAAAAGATCTCTACAAGCATGGGATTCAACATCATAGCATAGTTACATAGAATTCTCAACAAAAATATGTAGTTGAAAGAATGAACATTACTATAATTAATATAGTTTGCTGAATGAGGATTTTCAAAAATTGAACAATGATGTTTTTGGATGATGTAATTCTATGTTCAATGTATGTTAAAAACTTATGTCCATCTCACGCTCTTAGAAAAATACTCCTTGTAAAATGTGGTATGGATGAAATCCTTTGGTAATCCATCACAAGGTCTCTGGTTCGTCTACATTCACTTATGTTTTTTATAGTATAGCCATTATTGCATATTGGGTATATTATTGTAAGTTTTTACTTCTAACTTTGTGGTTGTGACGTATCAGACTTTGGTTATGGTTCTCTCAAAGGATTTCAACATAATTTCTATTTTTCTCAATGGTTTCAAAATGAACTAAACTTAATACATGGAGTTCCTTCCAATATTTTACAATATTTCTAGAATTTTCACTCTATGATTAAAACGTAACTCGATTCTCATCTCGATATAATTTTTCTCTGTACAAGCATATATGTACAATAATAATGTTATTCCCTTTACAACAAAGTATCACGTTGAAGGATGTCATCTATATTACTAAGGTTAGACTCTACTTATGTCAAAACCCTCTATAACATTCTTTGCTTGATTAATTTAGATTTATTCCAGTCCAAACAAAGGAATTCATTTCTTGCATGTGTAGGTTAATCTATGACCAACTTGGGTTAACTTGTGACATTGTTTTGGGGCAAAAATTCATGCATGCTTTTTTGCCTACGCTTTGGCCTTCAAATACTTATCCAATGCTTCTTCTTTACAAGGTTTCAATGTCGATTGAAATTTTTGCTTGATGTTGGCTGCAAGGAAATTTGATTTTGTTTGAGTGTAAATAATACCCTTATCTAGCTAGGGATTTTCCCAAAAGGCCCGACACTCAAAACAATGCATGTATATCAATTTCAATTCAAGGGATTTACGCTCTCTTTTTTAGTGAGAATATTTAATTATGAGAAAATAATTTTTGTTGTCTAATAGCTCCAACAATGTAAATCTTTCTTTTTATTCATAAGAGAAATTTATACAATCTATTTACTTGTTACTGTGTGTAATGAAGTGATTACATCAAAAGTTTAAAATACTATAATATTTGTTCTATTTATATTCTATGAGTACAAATTATATATTCATGTCAACTCTATATATTTTGTTTCTAAATAATGATTGTATATAACTTACTATTACTATCATTTTCATTGAAAAATAGTATATGCAAATTAGGCAAGAGGCATGTTGAACCCTTGTCATGGGAGTTTGAGAAGGTTGTCCTTTAGGCCCTAGTATAATTACTCTACCCAAGGTTGCTTTCTCCATGGCCAATTTATATGATTCTAGTGCTTTGACCTATAGCAAGCTAAACTACATATACATTTATCTTTCTACAAATTAAACTATGTATAAATTTATTTTTATTACCTGCAATAGTTCTTCTTTGTAGTAGCTTACAACAAACTATATTTTTATAGCTGAATAAGGGTTATTGTGCATGTTTTGTATATTTATCCATTCAAACAAGCTTCTTTAATTAATTACATAATATCCTTTTTCATCTTTGCACATATTCAAGTGTATTATTTTTTTGTGCATGCTTATATATTTATCCATCAAACAAGCTTATTTAATTTATTATATAATATCCTCTTGCATCTTTGCACACATTAAAGTGTATTATTTTTTAGAATATACTTATCTAAGATTTTCTTGATGGAAATAGATTAAAGGATATTGCATTCCTCTAGCCAAGAACCATGTTTCCATGTACTTCCCCCAAAGCTCTAACTCCTCCTTCCCAGGAAAACAAATAGTAGTCGTTTTCCAATTCACATTTCCTTGACCCTTAGCAACATATTGCTACTTTTGGGGTATGAGTACAATCATTATTTTGGAATATACCTTTATATTTTATCAAACTCATTTTATCTCCAAAAATCATTTTAAGTGAGTTTCACACATGAAATTTTTTATTGAGTCATGTTTTTTCTTGGTAGTCTGCAAAACTGACAATTCAACTCTAGCAAAAAGGAGAACCTTTTTTGAACTTTTTATCTTTCCTCATCTTGGGCGCAACTCATTCTGTGTGAATTAGAAGTCCAATATCACATTTAAGCCTTTAATAATTTTTCAAGAATCATAACACAAAAAGATAAATTTTCTTGTATATTAATAAAAATAAATTTTCACACTGTCATATGTCACATCACTTGATGCACTTTGAATTGTTAGGGGCAATTGAATATTCAATTAAGGTCATAATATAAACTTACCAATGCTTATAACCAATTTTGTAATTAGAGGAAACATAAGCACCTTCAAAAAGACATATTTAACATGTTTAAAAAAGAAAGTTATATTTTTTTAAATAATTGTTTTTGCTTTGAAAATTAATTTATTAAACTAAACACAAACATAAATCAAAGGATAAACATTCAACTCCATGTTTGTATTTTTTGAAATATATTTTGATTAAAATATTTGCAAACAAATTAAATTTAACATAAGTGAGTTAGAATATAAGATTGAACTTTGTGCTCGTTTTCGTATAATATTATGGTATTATGTATCTGTAAAATCATGACACAGAAAGGAAAAAAATAACACAACAAATAAACCCATATTAAAAAATAAAAAACACATTTTAACATTATATCATTATAAAGCATCAATTTCTAGCTAATTAATTTCTAAAGTACATAATTTCTTGCAAATTATGATAAATGTTTTGTAGTGTATTTTTTTAAATGTATTGAGCAGTTGTGCTTGCAAAAAATTTATTATCATAATCATTTGTGATATTATAGTTATTTTTATGATTCAAATATATGTTAATTGATAAATGTTATGATCCCTTTTAGAAATAAATGAGATGTTATTAAATTGAATATCAATTTGCACATAAAATAAGTTAATACCTAAATTCAACTCGTTTAAAGTGTAATTGTTATATACGATCATTATGTATGGGTAAAGCCATTATATATGCACAAACACAAACATATACAAAAATATAAAATATAACCACAAACATTTGAAATCTCTACCATAAAACATAAAATTGTAATTAATTATAAGAATATATTAATTTAAAATAATTGTAATTTCAAAATACACACATTGAATAGTGGTGGTTACAAAAAAAAAATACATTTTCATTCATGATGTCATGGTCATTGACCAAAATAAGTGAACTTTTATTAAATTGAGCATAGATAAGCTATGCAAGCATTCAATTCATTTGAAGTGTAATTCTTAAAATCATCATATAATTTATTTGTATCAGGTTATTCTAATAAAAGTTTTTTATGCTTAAGAATTTATAGATGTACAAACACAAAGAAACAAACCAATACATTACATAAAATAAAAACACAAACATCTAAAATTCTACCATCACAAGACATGGATTTGTTACTGATTAACAATATATATTCGTTAAAAATACTTCTCAAAGATGCATTGAATAGTGATACTTACAAAAAATCCATAACCATTGATGATGTTATGGTCATTTGGAAAAATAAATGAAATTTCGTTAAACTAATTGCTAATTTGAACATGTATAGTTTAATACACATTCAATTAATTGGGACTATAATTCTTACATATTATATTTTATGTGTGTAAATAATCATAGAGGTGATTTGTATCAAGTCAATAGAAAATTTGGGAAATGGACTTCCATATGGGATATTGTAATGAAATACTCTCTTCTGTTCTAAAAATATACACATAACAAGAGCATAAAGAGACAAACACATACATTTCATAACATAAAAACACAAACATTTAAAATTTTATCATCCTAAAACATCAACCTATAACTAATTATAAAAAACATAGTAATTAAAAACACTTATAAAGAATATTGTGCATTCAATAGTGGTGCTTATAAAAATTCAAACTCATTAATGATGTTGAAAAAAGAAGATTTTATCAAATTAAACAACAATTTAAATATTAATAAGTTAATTCACACGTTCTACTCATTCTAAAAGTAACTATTGTATATGATATTACATATGTGTAAAGATATTATACCCAAACAAACAATCACAGGCAAACAAAAGTGCAACAAAAATACATAGCATAAAATAAAACCACATACATTTAAAATTCTATCATTAGAAAACATCCATTTGTAAATTAATTTTTAAATTTTATGTTTATTTTGTTTGACATATTTTAATTTTACATTGAATGATTGTGGTTAACAAAATATGTATGCTCATATTCACCTGTAATGTTCTGATTATTTGTATTTTTTAAAAGTATATATTGATTAAAAGAAATCATGAAAACTTGTGATTTTCAAACATACAAAAACTAGCGATGATTCTTACAAGGAAAATCCATAGTCATTATTACTTGTGCTATTGTCATGGTCATTTGTATCTATAAAATTTATTGACTAAAAATATTTGTGAAATTTTGATTTTATACTAAATAGATTTAACAAGGTATAAACTTCACCCATTTTGTACCATAAAAATTTAATTAATTAATACACTAATTATGAAATTACAATCATTGAATTAAATAAAAAAAATTGATTAAAATGTAAGTTAAGAATATATTAATTAAAAAATCAAAGTAAAGATTGAAAGGGGAACTATGTCAAGAGGATGAGCTTGGTGTGATGGCTAGGGTTTCTCAATGTTTTAGCTTTCCTTATGTGGTTGGGTTTCTTCAGACATCAGATCCACCTTCTACGTCATCGCTAGGGAATGATCTCACTCTCGCAGGTTTGATAATGGAGTTTTTGAATGGATTTAATACTGGTTTCAATCTCCTGCATGGGGATGGAGACTGACAGCCCAAGCCTTCGATAGTATCATTCACCAGATTGTCGATGCAGAGTATCTTCTTACCCTGTACATACACAATGGCATAGATGAAAGTGAAGGACCTCCCATTCATGAGTTGGGAATCGACCTGCGTAGGATTAAGGTGAGTATGGAGCATAAATCTTATAACTTAAGCAATGTTTTTAGGTAGAAATCACATAAGAGAAAGTTTTGGCTGACATATTTCGAACGAGTAAGTGTGGTTCATCATAAGTACCAAAATAATGAATCAGACTTGTTGGTTCGAAACACATGGGCCAAAAATTTCTCTTATATGATTTCTACTGAAAGATTTTGCTTAATTTAGTATGGATCATAGAATTTTGAATACAGAAATGTTATAATTGTCTGCTCTTAGTCATAATAGAACTGTTGATCAGATATGAAGCAAAAATCTTGTCTACAGAAGTAAATGTTCCACCTCAAACACATCATTTCATAGGTATGTTGTTAAATATCCCAGATCTGGATATTCCCAATCCCCTAAGTACATTAGGTTGTCGAAATGCAGGAGTAATGTTAGATATGGAGAGTGTGCTTCACATTTTTCCATATCATAATTTTCCTCCATCAAAGTGGGTGGGTTCGGTGGTTTGGCCATTTCTTATGAATTTAATACTACAATATAAACCCCTCTCACTCATTGCATCTCCACACTTATTCATTGATTCGAGTGAAGATCTGTGTGGCTGTCAAGTATGGGCATTTGATCTGGTAGCCTTCTAATTTTTTATCAAATCCCCACATGGAAAATCAATATTATTTTGGGTTTGGGACACAGAGAATGTCAAACAATTAAAGCACAAGATCATGCACACTCTAGGTATCCCGATGCTCCTACAAAGTCTGATTTTCAGAGGAAAATCCATGCAGGAAGATGTGATGTTACAATATTATAACATCCTCCCATAATCCACCATCATATTAAACTTGAGGCTTCGAGGAGGATCACCTTGACCAAGAAATTCAAAGGGCACATAGGGAGTGTCCAGATCTAGTATTCTCAAAGGAACATAATCAAATCAAGGGTAAGCAAATGGAGACTTTTAGTTCATAGATATCCTCAAATTTAAATTTGTTTCCTCAACAACACTAGATTAGAAACACAATATACCCAACTCTTACATAGTGGAACAACTGAACCAAATCCAGGTAATGACTGTAAATATACCATAAATAAATGATTTGTGCACAAAATATGAATCTGAAGCAGTATTATGCAGATTTAATAGTTTTTGGCCAAAACGAGTGGATCTTTTCCATTGGATATTCACAAAATGGACAATAAATTGTGAGATGCAGCTTTGCTCCAGGGGCTTTTTCATAGTAAAATTTATAATGTGAGAGGATTGTGAATCTATATTGCAAGAGGATCCATGGTTTTGGGGCTCTGCGGGACCTTTTGTCACCCCTTAGTTCCCAGAGTTCAACGCCAATATAATGCTAGTATCTTGAATGTCAGTTTCGGTTAGATTGCATAATGTACCCTTATATTTTTGGCTCCATAAAGTGCTAGAAGCCATTGGGGACATATTAGGGTGATATATAAATAAATAAACCCAAATATTTGAGCAATAAATCTACACAATCGCCATAATTTATGTGGAGTTAGAATTAAACAAAGGATTGTCGGATCGTATTTTGTTGACACACAATAAGAAATGCTCGACACAGTTCCTAGATTTTTGGAACACAATAGTTAGATGTCCAATAAGCTGAAAAATGGGACATCCACAAAATTCATGTCCTGATGTCAAGAAAGTGCCTCAAAGGAAGAAGAAAACAAGAAAGAAACCCAAGGGATGGAAATTTCCACAGAATTTTCCTGATGAAGAAGAGGATTATGAAGAAGTGGATCCTCCTACCAATGAAGAAGACCAAAATACACAAGAAAACGTAGAAAAGGGGAGCCCTAATCATCAAGTTTTAGGAACTCCACCAAACACAACGAGGCATGAGATGGGATTCACTGTAGAAATGAAGACAAGGGACTCAAAATTTCATCATGTATCTGAAAGTTTGGATTCAGATAAGGAAAATCCAAGAATGAATGAAGGGACCCAAATAGCACTTGTAATGGCCACTCCTTCCCGGGGAGAATGGAGAAAGGTTGAAAACAAGAAATTAAGAAAAGGGTAACATGCTTACCACCATTTTGGAGCCGTATTTTTGGTCTCTATGATCACCATTTTTGATTGGCACGATTGAATGCATTATCAACATCTACAACATGTAATTTTGTTGTCATTATAAAATTATGATTTTTCCTAAGGAAAAAAGGAATATATTAATTAAAGATAATAATAAAAGAATCTGATTTTCAGATACACATTGAATAGTATAGTGGTTGTTACAAAAAAGAGCTTTGTCATTCATGATGTCATGGTCAATTACAAAAATAAGTGAAATTTTATTAAATTGACCATGGATAAGTTAATGCAAGCATTCAATTCATTTGAAGTGTATCTCTTGCTTTGGATACTATGCATGCTTAAAACCATCATAGAAGTTATTTGCATCAAGTTTATAGATAATTTGTTTAGCGACCTTCCATATTGTATATTAAATAGATGTTAAAATGAATTCATGTTGGGAAGAATAACCAATAGGGTGAGATACAGACACAATTAGATGTTAAAATGAATTCATGTTGCCAACAATAACCAACATGATCTTTTACTTGGGCGTAAATAAATGTTTATTCTACTCCACACTCTCCCAATTGATAGAGTCAGTACCACAACAGATGACTTTTTCTGAATGCCTCAATCTAATTACTCCAACCCTAGTGTTTTGGCAACATCAGTAGTCACCCAATGCCTCCAATCGTCACTCATCACCTTCAAGTTGTCAAAAAATTCAAAAGCATCACGAAGCGCCTAATAAGACTATGACATGCTGATTTTAAAAAAATCATTAAAAATGCATATAATTTGGTGGAATGAGCAACAAAAGAGATGGTGGCTCGGGTGCACATGGGCTACAAGAAATGAGAATGAAGGAATCCGAATTTGCCACTTTCAACTTCCCACCCAGTGAGTTTTCCATTTATTATTATCGTTTTCTTTTTGTTTTATTAAATTTATATTAATAATATGTTTCAGGGATTTCATTATAATAATTTCTTGAGTGTATTTGATGATATTATATTGATAGCTCTGTGTCATTTTTTGTTTGTAGATTTTATATTTGAGTTTGAATTTTATTAAAAGGGTATAAGCAAATTTAATAGTCTATTTAAAGTTTATTTAGGTTTATTTTCAAATTTATAGAATCTCCTTTATTTACATTTTCAATTTAAGTCTCCATAAATATTAGGTGAGACCCATTTTAATTCTTCTCGTTGCATATAATAATGTGATAGAATTTACTTTATTCCTTTCCCCATTTTATTGTAAATTATTTCTCAAAATTTTAACAATGTAATTATTTTTCTCTATATTTATTATTAATACCTATTTTCTAATGTATTTTCATGGAGATGGACAGTGAAGATGATTTAGAATTACAATTTGTAATTTTTTCTTTATTTATATGTAAATTATATTATTATTTGTAAACAATCAAAACTATATTGATAAGATTTGTATTATTTTTAGGGAGGGGAGTTTCCTCTCTAATACCTCAAGATAGCTATGGATATGGTTTTATGTGAGGTATGTCTAGTGCAATTATGTTATTTTTTATTATGTTTTTTTCTCTCTCTCTTAAATAAATTTCCAAAAAACAATTGTGGAATGTAGTAAAAATTATAAAATGGTGATAATTTTTTTAAATAAATTGATATTGGTAATGAATGAAAAATGAAACTTTAAACAAAATAAATAAATAATTAAATTGTACTTCCTTCTCCCACAATGAACTTGGGTTGTACAACTTCTATTCCTCATTGATGAAACGTTAAGCTTCGTCAATCTATGCTTCATTTGGTAGTCACATTAATCCTTCAATGGTGATGAATTTAGGGCCAACTTGGTCCAATCTCACACTTCCCTCCAATAGTCCACATGTGTCCAATACCAAACTTTGCAACTTGGATCTCTGATTCGACTAGCAAATCAACATCAATGAGAGGATACACATACCTTTCTTTCCAACACACTCCTGGTCCTCTTGTCCTCGAGATCTAAGCTTCTCGAGATATGGTTAGGCCACACCAACAACCATAAATAACTACTCCCAGCTATATTTTTCCTTCTCCAAAGACATTCTCTTCTTTTGATTTCCTTTCTAGACTTCCAAAGATTTATTTTGGGTGTAAGGAAACTCCTCAAAATACCCTACAATTATTTGTATCACAACAACAACTAATTTGAGCTATCTATAAAGGAAGACACTATTGTTTAGCTACCTCTCTCCTTGGAGTAACTGTTGCTAATCTAGAGATGTTTTACAAGTCCTCTCAACCATCCAAATTATGCCTCCAACATGATGTTGTAGCAGCAATTCCCTGTGGCATAAATAGAGATCCGAACACTGCACAAAAGTAGCAAAGAAAATTACCCAAAGTTAGTTTAGAGCTACAACCTTGTTCATCATGGCTATCCACACTGAAACATAAGAGAAACTCCTGCACATATTCTGCCAAAGTCATATTCCCTGCTAGCTTGTTAGCTACCTCAAGTTCACTATCTATCTCAAAGGTATACTTAATTTTATTTTCACTTTGGATGTGCTCTAAATATCCAACAAGTAACTTCAATTTATATGCACACATGTGGCTCCGTGAGTTTTTCCTTGGGGCATACTTTAGCCCAAGTTGACCTACCCATCAAGACAAATTAACCACCAACAACATATAAAAACTAATATCTCTTATTAGAGACCTCTGTTTTATGTGACTTTAGCTACTCTTTTCTCCTCTAGGTGTCCTCTAACACCTACAAGTGTCAAATCACTCAAAGTCTAGTTTTTTTTTCCTAATTAATTTAGGTATAAAACCCCAAGCTTTCGTTCCAATTCCATATCAATTCTGTTGCTCTTCTTCATCCAAACATCCATCGCTAGGGCTTCAAGTCCTTCCCAAGCTACTAAATCTCAACAAACTCTTTAGATATAGATCCACAAGAGTTTTCATATTAGACTACAATTGACCATATGCTTATAACTATGTCAATAGGCTAACACAATATTCCCAGTTCCACCACAAGCTTGAGAAGGGCCGGGGGATATAATTTTATGCTTTTTAGACACTAAAAAATAAGAAGAAAGCAAAGAAAAATTATACACAAGGCCATTTAAATTTTACATCTAAGTACCTATCATAGAATCTTCTAAGGATATTGCAATTTAAGACTCACAATGTTCAAAATTGATTCACATATCAACATATAATATCGATTGACATGAAATTCTAATGGGTATTTAATTACAAGGCCAACAATACCTATAGAATTTAGACTCAATTTCCTAAGAAGTGTTGGAGCATACCCAAGAAAAGGGTATAAGTAGCGAAAAAAAGCATAGAATTGCAACAATTTTTAGCATCACCTATTGGAAGAGACACCTTGTAGTAACTTGGACATGTCAGAGATGTATTCATTGAAATAAAAAGACAGAAAATGATGGTAGATCAGAAAATACAGGAACATCAACAATTCACTTCAACCAAAAGCTAGCATATAAAATGGAACTTTGACATAGACAGAATTTAGGACAGTTGAGTGATTGCAATGAGAAAAAAAAAATCTAGACAACAAATTGATTTCTAATTCACCTTGTGTGACTACCACAACAATTGTTGAATAAAAGGATTGTCAAGTTAAAATGTCATCCACTCAGGCTGATACTCGAGAAGTCCCATATAATAATACTATGTGAGAATATATATTTAAGGAAATTCTAGAGAAAAATAATTTACAAATAGATGTTACCTCAACCTCCTCTAGTAGAGTTAAATACACCCAACAATTGAGCTCCATAAATAAAGAAAGGCTAAGAGAAACATCTAGTAAGAAACCTGACATAAGGCATGCTTGAGAAAAACAAATATTCGAAGCACTAGAAAATTCTATGAGAGAAACAAAAATAAAAATAAAAGAAGGATATTGGATAGTAGCAAGATTTAGCAGAGACAACAACAACAAAGGTATATCTAGTTAGAATGTTAGAACTAGGATATAAAGTGCAACTATTAGAACATAAATACCATTTGATCAAGAATTGTTAAGGAACATATCACTAGCCAACAAGATAGAATATTTAAAATATTTAAAAGCATTTGATGCCCATGAAAGTATACTTGTATGGAAATGGTCTATATTTTATCAACATCCTCAAGTGCTTGCATCGACTACTTATAAAACAACATTCCCTATGACTTCAACACCAGCACATCCAATAGCACAATCATCTCGATCATCTTCCTGACAATATAAATTCAATTTCTTTGAGCTAAGCTTTTAGGATGCGGTCTCTCTTCTAAACAACAACATCGCACTCAGGAAATTGAAGTTAAAGGTTTCAATCGATTGGCCAAGGAAGGGAAAACAAGAATAATTCACATTTTAAATCTTGCAGTTGTAGTTCAAGAAGTTCTCATGACCCGAAAACTAGATCTCCTAATTAGCCAACCACCCTTCTTGACGATTTTTTATTTCTTTATAAGGATTTACATTTTTTAATTTATGGTATATCAAATTCTCTAAGACTCCAAATCTTCCCTTCTTTGTCACAAAGAAGATATTGAGGGTAGGGGAGATGTTGGAGGGGCTAGTCGACTTAGTTGATGATCCCAAACAATTCTAGAAATGATATTATAAAGCTGATCAACTCTCCAGTCGAGTCAAGTGTCTAAGTTAGAGAGGCTAAATTGGTTTTCACAATTAAATTTTTGTGACTATCTCGACATAATATATATATATATATATATATATATATATATATGGAAATGTATGCATTATTGTATCTTTTGTGACTAGCTTCTGAAGAGAATATAATATAAAGTAACACTTTTTTAGTTCTTTGCTACATCGTTTCTCTTCTTCTATTCCTACGTTCCTTATCCTCATGTGATTTCTTGTTTTCCTTTCTACTAGTAACTAATGGTCATTATCTTTTACACTGCAAGTATATATCAAATTTTTTGGAATATTTTTCTAAAATACAAAATATTTTAGAATATTGGTGCATCTTTCAATGAATTGTAAAATGTTGTAAAATATTAGTGAATCATTCACTTGAATATAACATCTTGTAATTTATTGGTGAATCCCTCAATTAATCTTTACAACAAGTTATTTTTCCTTCTGATGCATTGACTCTCTCATAGAAAAATAATTATCCAATTAATTTGCTTCAAATAAACAAACATCATTAGGATTTGATGGTTCATCACCATCTATAAGTTTTTTCAACTTCTTGGTGTGTAACTATTATAATAACTATTGTGTTTTCTTCTTCAGTCAAAACTCTAACAATTTTTGATCAATACACAATTTTTTTAAATTACATAAATATGTAATGAAAGTTAATTACATATATGATAAAAAAAATCAATTAACACAACTCATTATAAAGCCACAATTTTTGAGTTCAAAAATATAGCCCACAAAGAAAAATATTCATTACTTAGTATAACATGTTACAATATAAGTATCATCAAAGGATTTCAACTTCAAAAATGATAATACACTAAACAATCTCTCATCCTCCACTAATTACATGTATTTCTTCTTTAGCCTTTCCCTCAAAAGTATAATTTCATTAAAGGAATGTTTTTCCCATGAAAATAGATCCCCTACAATGAAAACATATGAAACTAGAGAATAGGTCATTATTCCATACAAATAGTCAAGTAGAACATATTTCCCTTTCCTAATAAATATTCTGAAACAAAATACAAGATAAATTGTGGATTCTCTAAAAAATGAAGAAGCTCATGTCATGCCAGAAAGTGAATTGGAAATTAATTTATTTTCCTTAAACCATTATATATAAAAAAAAATTAATGATAATTACGGAAAATATGCTAAATACCCAAAGAATAAACAAATCCATATATGCCTCTACCTCCACCTCCTCCCTCGCCTCCTCCAGCTATGCCTCCTCCTCCTCCTCCTCCTCTGCCTCCACCTCCTCCTCCTCCTCCTCCTCCTCCACCTATGCCTTCTCCTCCTCCTCTACTGCCTCTACCTCCTCATCCACCACCATCTCCACCTCCTTGACCCCTTCATCATCCTCCTCCTCCACCTCCACCTCGACCTCCTACCCTACCTCCTCCACCTAAACATCTAGCTCCACCTTCATCTCCTCCTACAGCTCATACTCTGCCTCCACCTTCCCCTCCTTTTTGACTCGTCCTCAACCTCCACCTCCACTTCCACCTCCTGCTCCTCCACCAGCTCCACCTATACCTCCATCACCTCCAATTCCCCTCCGCCTCCACTTCCCCCACCCCCTCCTCCTCCTCGTCCAATTCCACCTCCACCACCTCATCCTTCTCCTCTTCTTCCTTCTCCTCCTCCTCCTAATCCATCTCCAAATCCACCTCCTCCTCAGCCACCTCCTCCTTCCCCTCCTCTACCTCCACCTCATCCACCACCTCAAACTCTGCCTCTTATTGCACCTCCACCTCCACCTCCACCTCCTCCCCCACCACCATCTCTACCTCTGCCTCATCCTCCTCCTCCACATCCACCTCCACCTCCTCCACCACCACCTCCTCCAACACCTCCACCTACACCTCCTCCTACTCTATCTCCTCCTCCACTACCACCACCACCACCTCCTCCTTCTGATCCTTGGCCAGCTCCTTCTCCAACTCCACCTCCTCATCCACCACCACTTACACCTCCACCTCCACCACCACCTTCACCTCCACCTCCACCTGCTCCACCACCTCTGCCTCATCCTCCTTCTTCTCCTCCTCCTCCTCCACCTGTGCCTCATCCTCCATCACCTCCTCCTCCTCCAACTACTCTTCGTCCACCTCCACCTCCACCTCCACCTCCTCCAACACATCCACCTGTGCCTCCTCCTCCTCGACCACTTCCATCTCCACCTGCTCCTCCACCACCTCCACCTGACCACTTCTACCTCCTCCTCCACCACCTCCTCCTCCTCCACCTACTCCTCCACCACCTTTTCCTCTGACTCCTCCACCATCTCCACCTCCTCCTCCACCTACTCCTCCTCCACTACCTCGATCTCCGCGTCCACCTCCTACTCCTCCTCCTCCACCACCTTCTCCATCGACAACACACCTACTCCTCCTCCACTACCTCGATCTCCGCGTCCACCTCCTACTCCTCCTCCTCCACCACCTTCTCCATTGACAACACACCTCCTCCTCTTCATTCTCCTCCTCCTCCTCCTCCTCCACAACGTGCTCCAGCACCACCTCCTCCTTAATGTCCTTCACCTTCACTTCCTCCTCCTGCTCCACCACCACCACCACCACCTCCTCCTTCTCCTCCTCCTCCTCCACATCCACTGCCACCACCACATCCACTACCACCACCAGCAACTCCACCTCCACCTCAACCTCCGCCTCCTAAAAAAACTTAAAAATAAAATAAAGTTGCATATCATTTCATTCTCTTTATTTATAATACTTATTTATTCATTTTTTATTGTCATAATTCAAATATCATTATATACATGATAATATAACAAATAATGTGTATAAAAAATTTCAATATAAATAAGTAATTATGAGAACAACAATTTAATTAATAAAATTTAATTTAGTTTTCTAGTTTAAGTCAAATATTATTTTTAGACTTTCACTAACAAAGTTATGATAAATGTGATAAAAATTATGTGTGGCCACTTATGATTTTCAATATCAAAGTTGTAAAAGTGGTAAACATCAAAAGTAAACACCTAAAAATCCAAGTACAATGTAGTTTAACATACAACA
>APFE030273645.1:4473-25749 GCA_000404065.3 Pinus taeda | reverse complement strand
GGAGTGTTGCAGTAGCTTAGAGGTCATAGAGGGAGAACTTGTCAGCAACAAGTAGAGTTTCAGCGTCAAAGTATGTTTCTAGCCCAACAGAGAGGTCAGTTGGGAGTTCTTTTTGTTCCGAGAGTTGCTGGAGCAACCACACTTGGTAGATGTGTTGCATTTAAAACATTCCAGGGGTACAGGATCAGGTTTGAGTTGAAGCCTTTTTTGTTGAGAGGGAGTGTTGAAAAATGGCAACAAGAAATGCTAAAAATAGCAGTTTGGGTACCAATGCTAGATTGGGCAACAGGGAATGAAAAATGGAAGTGCTAAAAATAACATTGCTATTTTTAGCAGTTAAGGATGGATTCCTATTTTAGTCAGTCCCTGGACTAAAAATAGGAAGAAAAATTCGATTTGGTCTTAGCAGCTGTTTGAAAATAAATTAATTAATTCTCCATGAGTTAGTTAGTTGTGAAAAATCAAACATGAAGTCTATGTGAGGACATGCAATAGTTTCTCCATTGGTTGAGGGATTTATCCATCAGCTAAAGAGATAAGGATGAGTTCTAATTTGAGTAGTGATTAGTTGGCTCAGTTAACAGAGTCAAGTCTAATTAGATTGATTTAAATAGTTTGTTTAAATTAATGTGAGTTCAGTTAGTTAATGCATGCTTTCATATAACTATTGTTCTTTAGATAACTGAATATTCTCTCATGAATAACTCATGCATGTCAGTTCAGACAGAGACCCAGTTGAGATCAGAGAAGGGACAATGTACTATTAGTTGGATGAATATTTTTCCTATAAAGGAAGCTCATCCATGATGAGGATTTATCTCCTTCAGGTTTGTGCATTTATTTATGAGCCAAGTGAGCAGTGTGAGGTGGGAATTCACACATGTGGAAGCACTAGACCCCAGGAAAAACTGCGTAAGGAAATAGGAGGCTTGGAGGGTAGAGGAGAAGGTTTGAGAGAGGCCTTTGACTGTCTATGAGAAACAGAGGTATTGCAAAGAGAGTAGGATAGCTTGAGAGCTGATTCTTTTTGTAATACTGAATATATTTCCACTTGTATGATAATACAGAGTTGGGGTTTTAAGCTAAGGCTTTCCCCGGGTTATTTCTTTTGTGTTATGTGTGATTGATTTCTTCTTATCAGTTATATGTTTTCTATTGATCTTGCTTATATTCGATTAAGCTTCTGCATAATTATTGTAGAAGTGGATCAAGTATTTTGCTTTAGTATATTGCATTATCGGGTGATCTACAGTGGGAATTTCTACAAGGGTGACTCTTCAACTCCCCTTTGTGACCTTTAGACTACCCTCATGACTCTTCAACTTCTTTAAAAAATGACTCACTACATTACATCATGGCTCTTCGTATTCCAATATTGACACTTGGAATTTCACTTACAACATAATTACGAATATTATTACAATTTGCACTTGTACCCATATAAAACAAAATAGGGTAGAGATAACTTGACAACATAACAAGACACAATGCTATGATGCTTGATTTTGGGAAAACTCTAACTCAACAACTTCCACTTGATGCTTCTCGGTGACATATTAGTGCGAAGCTCAGTACTGTGTGATAACATCCCCAAATTGCGTGATGGTGTTTGGTTGGAAGCAGACTCTAGCCACGATGGAATCTGAGTACAATGACTTGGAGAAAGTATTAACCTCTTTCTCAACTAGGAGCAACATTGTTCTGATCTGAACTAGACAACCAATGTAGTTTTTCTTGTTCTATTGTTTCAACTCCAAATCCCCCTTGGTGGCAATATGTTTCAGTTGCTCCAAATAATTTTCAATCTCCTACCTAACTTGAAGTTTGTGCTTAGCTTTGGTGAGTGAGCTGACCAATAAATGAGGCTATCTCCATGTTGTTCTGAATCAACATCTGAAGTTTCACTTTCTCTAGTTGTGCTCGTGGCTTCATTTTCTTCACTAAGTCATGTGGTTCCCCTTTGTATTACATTGCCAATTCTTGCACATAGGTAATGACAGCTTGTATATTCTTGAGATTTTTAACAAAATCTCTGCTCTGCTATTGTAGGCCATGCAAATGGACAATTTATTTTTGTACGGTCAAAAACCTCTCATAGAGATTCTACTTGGTTTCTTCAAGTGTTGATACTTAAGCAATTATCACTGCTCTCATCTTCTCTAAGTAAACCTATGCAGAAACTACATTATGTGTTGTTGCGCAGAGTTTTTCTGCCTCTTCGCTAACAACTAGCAAGTTTTGTGCCAATTTGTCATTCTCGATCGTCAAATACTAAATGTCCAATCTTATTGCTCCGGCAAAGCCCAAGTTGGCTTTGGAAATAAAAGTTGAATGCTTCCTAGTGCCCCCCACTATCACCCTTTCTGAAACGAATGCAGGTGATGCAAGATCATTCAAAAAATTCTTTCTTCTTGCTTGTACAATCCTCTTTTTTAATTCATCAAACGACATATTGTACACATCCATCAGATCAACATCTTCATTCTATAGCTCTTGTAATGTCTCCATGTCTGCCACTTCAATCAAGTGCTCAATCTACTTAGGAAGCTCTCGATCTTGCATCTATTCACCTTCCTCTTAAGTTGTTGGTTGGTTATGTTCCTTCTCTTAGAAAATAAAGAAAGAAATGTGCATGGAAGACATGTTGCGGGTGCATTGTGGTGTTTAGACACATTATGACTTGAAGAAATGCAAGAGAAAACTTTCTAATTGTGGAAATGAGTGAACATGAATAAAAAAGAAAATTTTCATTTTGTGATAGTGCTTGCTACATATGACTCCTCCAATGATTGAGTGATAGGATCATGTAATACAGATGGAGGATGTGAAAATCATACAACAGATTGATTTTCAATGTGTGCAACAGAATGATGAGGATCCTAGTAAGATTCAACACATTTCTGATCAGAAGTGGAACTAACCTCAAGACTACGAGAACCTAACATAACCATCAGCTTGGTTCGAAGTTCTTCGATAGCTTGCGGAAGTTCCAAATCATCATAAGATGGATCATCAAAGATCGGTGTCTTAGAAAGATCAATAGTGGAAAAATCATAGTCATGATCAAATGAATCCTTGAAAAGGTCACGGTTACCCTGATTAGAAATTTCAATATTAGAAACAAAGCCATCCTCATGATCCCACAAATCATAAAGAGGGGATGATGGAGAATCAAAAATTTCACCCTCTATATTTTTAGAAATATAAGATGAGAGATTTGGAGGATCGGGAATAAATGATTTGTCCTCTTCACATTTATATGAAACATTGGCATTCCACTTATTTTGAGAATGATTGAAAGTAGTAACATCAACAGAAACTAAATTTTCACAAGATTGAGCATGAATTTTAGAATCATGGAAAATGTCAATATAATGCAGAAGAGGTGCAGGAGGAAGGAGATCATCCTTCATCATAGATTCTTGTTCAGATTTAGACTCCACACATACTCATTGAAAATGATATCACAAGTGGGTTCTTCAACACCAACTCCATCCAGAACTTGATCTTTGTGAACATAAAAAGTGAGATATGAAACAGGTGAACAAAACACATCACAATCTAGAGGATTAGAGGGACCAAAAGATGGAGGACTAGGAAATAACACTTCATCACAACCATCAGATTCATGGTACAAACATGCATTGTAATTATGAGTATGTGAGATGGGGAAATATGGCAGTAGATCAATGGATGAATTCTCTACTTCTCCCACCTAAACTTGTGGAACTAGAGTTTTTTTATGATAACGGGATGAATGGTCACTTGGAACAACAAACTCATATGTCGCGAATTTATAAGCTCTAATACCAAGGTATGTTGGGAGAGGTTTGAAAGATTCAAGCTCGTGTGGATTCTCTGAAATGTGAACAAGATATCGAAATCTCCTTGCTAAGAAAGGCAAATCAACTTCATCTTTAGGAAATTAAAAACAAAAATCCATGAAATGATTGTGAAACGATGCAATGATTCATCAGGTGAATTTCACAATTGTAGAATTTTCTTGCAAAGACGTTTACAATCATACATGTCAAAAGCGCGAAACATTTCTATGGGAAGATGTTTGAAAAAGTGTATGTAAGCATCGATCAATGTGCAACACCATTCCATTACATGCCCTTGGAAGCTAGTAATAGTATGCAGCTTGAAAGGAACACACGAGTGTAATGATATCACAAGATAAGATACGGAATAGTCCACAAGTTAAAGTGATGAATTAATACAACAACACACATTCAACAAGATTCATACAAATGCAAATGTAATAGTTCATAATAATAAGCGTAATATAAATAACATGCATTGCAAATACAACAATAATAGTCCTACTTTATTCACAACATATGCATGAAAGCGTGATGGATCTAGTTTTATTATAAGTTAAAGTTCCATGCATACCTACACCATTGATGGACCACTAGTCTTAATAGTGGAACACTAAAGTCAAGAACACCTGCTCCTCCAAAGAAGTATACTCCCTCTATGCTATGGAGAAGCCAAGGCTATTCAAAATACTCCTAAGCTCCTTCTAAGCCTAAGCCTAGCTAGAAGATTAGCTCCCAAAATCCCATTACATGAGTTATGAGGTTCTATTTATAGTAAGAGGGGGTGACTCTTCAACTCCACTTTGTGACCTTTAGACTACACTTGTGAATCTTCAACTTCATTACAAAATGACTCACTACTTACATCATGATTCTTCATATTCCAATATTGACACTTGGAATTTCACTTACAACATAATCACGAATAATATTACAATTTACACTTCTACCCATATAAGAGAAAATAGGTTAGAGACAACTTGAAAGCCTAATAAGACACAACACTATGATGCTTTAGTTTGGAAAAACTCTAGCTTAGAAACATCCACTTGATGCTTCTCGGTGACATATTGGTGCCAAGCTCAGTACTATATGATGACATCCCCACACTGTGCGATGGTGTCTCACTGGAAGTGAACTCTAGCCTCCATGGCTTCTAGGTACAATGACTTGGAGCCAATCTTAACCTCTTTCTCAACCAAGCAAAACATTGTTCTAATCTAAACTGGAATGCCATTGTAGTTTTGCACGTTTTTTCTGTTCAGCTCCAAACCCTCCTTGGAGGCACTTGTTTCAACTGCTCCAAACACTATACAATCTTTTTCCTAATTTGGATTTTTTGCTTATCTTTGGTGAGTGAGATTACTTATGGGATCCTGTGGGTTCTCACATAAAATCCAAACCATTGTACAACCATGCCTATGAGGCTTGAATGCTACTAATAAATGAGGCAAGTTTCTTGTTGTTCTGAATACACATCCTAACCTTCACTTTCTTTATCTTTGCCTATGGCTTCATTTTCTTCACTAAGTCAAGTGGTTCCCCTTTGTATCACGTTGTCCATTATTGCACATAGGTAATTTCAACTTGTATATTCTTGAGAGTTTTAACAAAATATATGCTCTGCGATTGTATGCCATGCAAACGGACAACATATTTATGTACGGTCACAAATTCCTCATCGAACTTTTGCATGGTTTCTCTGAGTGTTGATACTTCAACAAGTATCATTTATTTCATCTCCTCCAAGTAAACCTGTTTAGAAATTGGATTTTGTGTTGTTGTGTAGAGTTGTTCTGCCTCTTACCTAGCATCCTACAATTTTTATGCCAATTTCTCATTCTCAACCATCAAATACTTAATGTGCGATCTTGTTATTCCTATAAAGGCCAAGTTGGATTTGGAAATGGAATTTGGATGCTTCCTGGTGTCTGCCATTATAACCCTTTCTCTAATGAATGCAGGTGATGAGTGATAATCAAGAAAATTCTTTCTCCATGCTTGTGCAATCCTCTTTTGGAATTCATCAAATGACATATTGTACACATCCATCACCAGATCATTATCAAGGGGAACAATATCCCCTTCTTCACCTGGAGTTGGTTCTATTGATGAAGGTGGCAGAGACTAAGGGATGATCGATGGTGCGTTGGGCATCAGATCAACATCTTCATTCTACAGATCCTATTCCACCTCCATGTCTGTCACTTCAATCAAGTCCTCAATCTATTGAGAAAGCTCCCAATCTTGCATCTATTCACCTTCCTCCTCAACTGTTGGCTGGTTCTTTTCCTACTCTTCAACCTGTATCAGTGTTATTTCTTCTGTCATTACGCTTTTCCTTTAATCTTCCTCCTGCTTCCTGTTCTCTTCTAGTTCTCTCCTCCTCAACTCAAGTTCTTCCTTCAAGTTTTGTTCTGTCTCTTACAACTTCAGCTCTGGTTCCTGCGACCGTTTCTTTTCTCTCTTCCTACGCTACGCTCTTTGTATCCTTTGCTTCCTCTTTTCTTCTGCTACTAAATCTGCTTTCATGATAATAAGATATGCTTTTTTATTGCAACTTTGTTCTCCCTATGGATTGTCGACAATATTATTCTTTCCCTTGTCCTGCATATGATTACTTCCTTTTGCTATTGTTTCTTCCAAAATTTCTGCCATCTATGGAGTAGCCTTTGAAGTCCCTTCTAAATTGACCAACTCATGAAGTCTAGAACCATTGTAGCAATTCCTCCATGGATCCTCCTTTTGCTATTGGAATTCCCCGCCTATTCACGGAAAGTAAACTCTTGCACATTGGTCTTTACAAATACCACAGGGATCATACAGATTAAAGTCCCATTCACCAAATGCAAAATTCACTGTCTTCTTTCCCTTGGTATCCATGGCTTTCAAGTTCTTTATCTCATATAATCCAATTTGCAAAGGAAGAGTGGACCATGGTGGTTTCTTCTTCCCGTGAAAATCTATTGACAACCAAATGGCGAGATGATATAACACTTTTTTCATGACAATCTTGTTGGTGGCATACCTTTGTAAAACATTCGGAGGCTTCTCTCTGCCAAACACTCTAAGGAAGGTGCCACCTGGTGAGGCATATCAATCTGCAATGTCTGTTATCGCCTCTACTACTCCTCATGACATGTAAGGTGGATATTCTTTAAAGATAAGCTTGTAAATCAGGATGATGAAGTGGTCAGTTAGATGTTCCATTACTCCTCAATGACTACAACCTGGAAGCAGCTTGCAATAGATGTGCATAGTAGATTCTCTTGGTGTCTATGTATAATTCATGCTAGGGAAGTGTTGTTGCGCATAGATTGCATCCAGTAAATATGTAGACATATAAAACCTTTCTTGCATATCCCCTCATTCACAACCTAGTTCAATAAGACTGCCCACCCATTAGGAAAGGTCTTCAAGCTCTGCTGACCATGGATCCTGCAAGCTAAGATAAACAAGAGCTGGTAGGCTTTCTTGAGTGAATTTTTCTTCTATACATGGGTGGGTTTTTGTAGAAACTTTGATGGCTCTTTAACCCAACCTTTGGCAATGTCTCTTGTGTTCACATAGTTGTTGTTGGCATAGAACAATTAATCCATGAGCTTCACTAGATCAGGAAAGTGATACATGTGTTGATAATCTTTTGCACGGAAGGTGGCAAGCTCCTGCCCATTGGCACTGCTCAATCTCACGGTCTTCTCATCAATGTGTGAGGCAATCCAGCTGAAGACATATGCACATCGAAAGGCTAGATATTTGCATGCAACCTTGTGTAGTCCCGAATATTGGATACTGATATAAACATGTTGGTCCTTTAGATTTGCCTCAAGGCTCTTTGTTGAAAGAGCTTCATTAACTTATTGTATGTTAGTGTTGATCCCTTTTCTATAAATAACTGAGTGTTTGTATACACTAGAAACTCTACTGATGTTTGCTCAACTGCTTCCCTAGTACTGCTCCCAGTGATCTATTTTGAAGCAACTCTCTTTGGTGCCATGGTAACAACGAATACTGGAGAGGTGCTCAAAAAATGTTGTACTTGTGGGACAAAAAATACACTCATGGCAAGCAAGCATCAATATTTAGCAAATATACTTTCAAGGCATGTTCAAGAAAAAAAAAAAGTGCATCTAATGGGGAGGATTTCAAAATTTTCATTGACTAGAGGGACTGGCTACCTATGGGAACTATGCACTATGCAGTTCTAGTAGCCAAGGTTGAAGCTTGTGGCTTGAGACTGTGCAATGCGCAGTTCATCCTGGGCAGTGTTTTGGGAGAGACTGCACATTGCGCAATCTCAGTGGCTAAGGTGACAGGCTGGCTCTTCGAACTACATAGCGCATAGTTGAAGCCACCCTGTACTTTGCAATGCAGAGTTCTAGAGGCCAATATTGTGTCTTGAGCCTTAGGATTGCGCAGTGATCAGCTAGGAATGGAAAGGTCTGGCTAAATAAAGTGCATATCTACCTGGTGTAAGAGTGAAAGATGAGCAGAAGTGAGTGATTTTGTGAATTTGAGTGAAAAACTAACTAAGTGTGAATAAATCCATCTAGATCAAGTGCAACAACCAATCAAATAGAAGGAATATCAAGTGTGTGAGGAAACCTAATGCAACATTTGTGAGAGGCAAACGAAAACTTAAAACAACACTTCTACAAGTTAAAACAAGTTTGAATTCCAACAACTATGAAGAGAAATAAGTAAAACAATATTCACACAATTAGTGAAATGACAAAAAGTGACAGAAATAGCACTAAAATATGACAAAAGCCAAACTCACCTGAAAAAGTGACGACGACCATACCGAACGTTCCTTTATCTCCTAAGGAATGTTAGATATCCAATATGAAATGTGCAAATGAGCTTTAGAGGCGTTGATTAAATAGGTTTGAATGAAATAGGGTGTATGACGCACATGCCTAAAATCAAGGAAAAAGTAACACTTGGTGGAAGTTTCTAAAAATAGCGAAAGTTCCTCCTTTGGGATACTAAAAATATATCCCTATTTTTTAGGGTTTGTTTTTTCTCTTTTCTCTTTTTTCCTTTTTCAGGAAAACTTTCCATGCACATTACCGGGAAAGACTTCGTATTTCCAAGGAGCTAGGCAACTTTTTGGCTCATTGCATTGGCAGTTTCTGAGCTTAGTAATGGATTGCATAGTTTCTGGGCTCAGTGTTGGGCTTCCTTCCATGACTGCGTAGTTTTTGAGCTCAAGGCTGACATCCAGTCAAAACTGTACAATTACCACATCAAGGTTGCTTGCCCTCAAGGATTGCATAGTTTCTGGAAGCAAGCCTAGAACTGTTGTGAAACCAAGTTGGGATATTAGCTTGTGACTTAGAAAGATCAACTAAGTGTAAAAACAAAAAAGCATAGACAAAAACGAAAATATAAGTCTCAGTCGAAGCATGAATACCTAAAGTAGTGCAAGATGAGCTCCTACGGATAAGAAGGAAGGCTCCACAATCGAAGCATAGGCAAAATTTTGGAGGGTGGTTGTAAACATAGTGAGAAGCATGTTGTTGAGTATCAATCTCATATGGGGAGTATGCTATCAGAATTGGAGAGCACAAATTATGAATTGTAGAACCATAAAAATGAATTATAAATCTAAGATCCACATCATGAGGACTTCAATTCAACACTAAGGAACTACTATAATGCAATATTAATATGAGGATATTTAATGGTAATGATACTGTAACAGGCATTTCAAATGGAGAAATAATTTGATCTACACCAGCGGCATCCTTACAAAAGGAAAATATTGCATTCATGTTTTTAGAACAAGACCAACATGTATGGTATCAATGGATTTGTGAAAGAAAAAAGGATTTGGTTATATCTTGGTCCATTTTTATGGAGGAATTGGTAGCACAACATGGGGATATTAAGAGTGAAAGCATCCAACATGAGGTGCATCTCTTGAACCTAAATATCTAAAGCATGTTTTTAGTCTGGCAAGGAAGTTGGAAGTAACAATATGGCCATTATGAAATTGACCATTAATAACTATATAGAAAATCATGCTACCTTTCGAAAATTGACAAGGTTTCCTCATCAACAAATGGATGAAAGAAGAGAAAAGGGACTATGTTTCAACTATGACAACAAGTAAATTAAAGGGAATAAATTTGGTGAAAATAAATTATTCTACATAGACTGTGAATATGAAGATGATAAAGAAGTGGAAAATTCACAAGACCTAGAACTAGAAGAAACTACTCCAACAATCTCTTGTCATGCATTGGTCGGTATAATTATTCCATAAACCCTCAAGATAGAAGGCTATATCAAAAGGAAAAGGGTAGTAGTATTCATTGATTATGGCAATATCTATAACTTCATCAATTACAAATTGGAAAAACTTCTCAATTGCTTTGTATATAAAACACCAGAATTTCAAGTTATAATTGCATATGTAGGTACCATAGGTTGTTCAAGGAAGTGCAATAAGATTAAGATGAATATGGGGGAGTATTTGTTGATTATCCCCATGATTTAAATCCAAATGGGTGGTGCTAATGCTTTATTAAAGGTCCAATGGTTACAATCATTAGGAATAGTGGCCTTTAATTTCCAAGATCTTTTCGTAATAGTTTTCTTAGAAGGAAAGGAAATTGATATTATAGGTATCCAAGGGAAACCTAGTAAAGTGATAAGCTCTAATAACATGATAAAATTGCTAAAATAGGGACACCAAGGTGTAGTTTCACAATTATGTTCATTATATGTTCAAACATATATATCCTATCCTCCAATGGATCTTCAAAGAGTTATCAACAATCATGCTAAGGTATTTGGAGAAATTCCTAAGGGAATTCCACCTATTTTAGATCATGACCATGCTATTCATTTGCAACCTGGAAGTGTAACATCTAACATTAGGCTTTAAAAATATCCACATGCACAAAAGACTGATGTTAAGCGTATGGTTCAAGAAATGTTAGAGGCAAGAATCGTTTATCCTAGCTAGAGTGTTTTCTCTACACCAGTGGTAGTGTTTATAAAAAGACATGTCTTGTGGATTATGTGTCTAGACTATAGACAACTCAACCTAATAACAATCAAAGATAAGTTTCCTATTCTTGTCACTGATGAATTGTTAGATGAATTGCATAAAAAAAATGTTATTTACTAAATTAGATATTCCTTCTAGATATCATTAAATCATACTGAAGAAATAAGATGATCCAAATTTATGCAGGGACAAAATGAAATACAGATTTAAACAGAACCACAAATCTACAATGAAAACTAAAATTTAATTCATTAATAACAAATACAGAAAATTGTTACATGTAGAATGGAAATAAAGTAGCTCGGGAAATGGTAGCTATCTTTGAAAAGAGATGTGATGGTTACAAGGCTTCTAAACTGTGTTATAATGAGGCTCAAACTACTTTTTATCATAAAGAAGTGTGAAACCATAACCCTAGGAGATGAAGTGCCAATGGGTTTGGGCCTCGTTGAGGTAAGTTGGATTGTCAACCTCCTGAGGTCGTAACTTTGGCATATGATCTTTTCTTACCTATCATAGTACCTTGTTCTGAAGATCTCCATGATGAGGAAAAAATATAATCTATGAAATATATTTTTTCACTTTTCTAGTCTCTCCATTTTTCCAAAAAAACGTCTTTTGGGACCTCAAGACGACTCCATAAGTTTAGGACCTGAAAAAATGCTAAAAATAGAAATTTGTGCCAAAATTAAGGAAACTGAAATGAAACAATGTTGGGGGTCCAAGTGGAATAGGAGTGTGGCCACAAATATCCACTTGTATTAGTCCTTGTTGAGCATTAGAAAAGGTATGTAATTGCCACTTATTTCATTATCTTTTCCTTTAATTCATAACTTCTTTACATTATGAGATGGGCATATGATGAAGCATTATGATAAAGTTTAAGAGATTTGTGAGTAACGTAAAATGACTAATTATTACCTTTTTCTATGCAGAAAATGAAGAAAATGGAAGATCGCCATTTCAGAGGAAAGGACAAGGCAAAACCAACTGTTGTCCCTTTGACAGGGAACCACATCCAGATGAGGCAATCCAGATCAGAGCACATGAGCCGGGAAAAGGAAGAAGAAATGCCATATCTGCACAAGAGGATGAGGAGATAATTGAAGGATAACGATATGGCAAATCCCTCAGGATCCTTTGATCCTGAGGGATTGCTACCTTAAGAATATCTGTATCTTTGGTATTTCCACCTGACCGCTATAAAAATCGATAGCACTGCTAGCCTAAGGGGCAGATTATTGTTGTTTTATCAAAATTGTTGTTGCAAACTGAACTTTGATCATCGACTCTCTTTAAATAGCGATTATTGTAACTCTACTTTCATGATTAATACATAAACTTTGTTATTGTTCCCTCTTTTATTCTGGAGTAATCGCAACAGTGCGTCCCTAGTGGTTAAGGGCCTGGCCCTGGTGGCTCACTCGCTTTTTGTACCATTATTTTCCAATTCCAAGTCATTTGTGGTTTGATTTCTTTTACTTGCTTCGTTCAGTGATTTGTTGTTCCTTGTCATTTCATTTACTGGCTCTATTATATATAATTCGTATTTGAATAGTAAGGGTTATCATTTGCAACTGAAATGTTATGCTATTCATTCTAAAATCAAATTGCATTATTGTTCCTTTACAGATTGACGTTAGTGTGTAACATTGTTTTTCCTTTACAGATTGACATTACTGTTCGTTTACAGAATAACATTGTTGTTCATTTATAGATCGGTATTGTTGTTTAATCAGCTATGGTTTACCTCTAATCGTGGTTGTTGTTCATTTGGGTTACCGTTCCATTGCAACTGCAATTACGGTTCCTTTATAACCGTGGTTAATATTTATTATGCTAAAATCGTATTATTGATTCCATCATTATAGATTCATTGTGTGTTAACATTTGCTTTAGTTCGCTATGTGTTTACATTTGATTTAATTCATTGTTCAATATTTCGTAGACTTACTTAAGCTCTCTGTTCCATTCTTGGCTTGTTGTTCAAATCATTTCCTAGTTAAAGATTGCTGCTTAATTCCTTTAGATTATGATTGCTGCTCAATTCATTCTTGTAAGTTAAAGCTTTGATGTTTGATCTTTTTAATAGACTAGTCGTTGTTCCCTTTTCTGTTAATTGAATTATCATTTCCAGTAATTGCTTTGGTGTGAATAGAACGATCTACAACTGTAGTGAACATTGACTATCGTTGTTTGGTTCCCAGATTGGAGATCTTCTCTTTGATTGCTTTTCATTCGCTTCAGTTTACAAAGGAAAGAGTTATCATTACTGCATCCTTGACTGATGAGTGCTGTAGTTTCTTAAATGAATGATTTAGCTACAAAGAATTTCAATTTCTTTCCATTACATTTAGAGTTTGTTTCCAACATTTATTTACTTTTGTAAAAGCACTAGACTACTAGCATTACTCTTGACAAGTGACCGCCTCAAACTGAGTACATTCTTGAGATAACAAATTGTACCTGGATTAATAATTAATGTAGGGTAAATATAGGTTAAAAAGACCCTTTTTACTGCTCAACATTTTGGCACTGTTTCCGTGGAAGAGTGTAGCCATTTATTTCTTTTGAGAGTAGTGTAAGTTCCTGCTGGGAGAGAATTGGGTTTTAAAAATGGAAGGTAAGAACCTGCATACGGAGCATGTAACAGCCTTGCTCCCCAGCTCGCTTTCTTGCATATTTGTTGTTATTTTGGGTAGAAATGAACATTTGATTTGTGTGCATGACTATGTAGAAAAAGTCTGAAAAGAATCCTAAACCACTACCCAAGCCTGATAAAGCTAAGGGGTTGGTGACCCTTGGACGATTGACCTTGATAGACGAAATCCTTAAAAACGCAAAATCTCAGCCTTCAGTAGGACCTAGAAAAGCTACTTCTAGACAACCTACTAGTTCCCTTCAGGCCACAGGATCACCATCTGTAACCTTTGCTGAGGTGCACAGCCAAACAGAAGAGCAAGATTTTCAAGAAATTGAGAATTCTAGCCCAAAATCATTGCAAGAAGGGAACGTTAGTAATCTCCGTGAAGGGAGAGGAGAAACAGAGGAAACTGAAGAACCAAGATCTCCTCTTGGAATAGCTCAGCCATTAAGTAGCCCAGATAAGGGAAGTGCTGTAAAATCATCCAGAACGAAGAACCTCAAGAGCTAAAATCCCCCCAGACATTAGGAACTCCCATCATCCTAGATAAAGGAAGTGCTGTTAAGGCCATGCCTGCCCCGACTAACTAGCCTAGGAATACCATCCTAGAAATCCCAGAAGGTTATTGGCACATATTTGACCAAATGGCCCAGAACCAACAAACCCCCAAAATCTCCACACTGCAATATCCCATTGTAGATACTGCAGTTAATGCACCTACGAAGGAAATTCCTCTCCAGCATATCCCTACATTCCATGGCCTAACATCGGAAGACCCAAATGCATTTTTGTTTGAATTCGATGTGCTATGCAGAGGATGCGACTATACCACCAATCCCCAAAAGATGAAACTATTTCCCTCTACATTAAAAGGATCTACTCTACGATGGTTTATGGGGTTAGGTGGAGGTGTTATAAATGACTGGGATCAGATGAAAGGTGCCTTCCTGAAGAAATATCAGGATTATTATAGGTCTAGAGAGTTAGAGGATGAAATATTTCAAATGGTAGCTAGACCTAATGAGACATTAGAAGAATATGTTGAACGTTTTCAGTATAATCTTCAAAGATCTCCTTATGCATCACTACCCTTACCTGACAATGTATTAAAAGCAACATTAATTAAAGGCATGGAGGAAAAATGGATTGAAACACTAAATATTATGGGAAAAGGAGACATCTATCAAGAATATTTTGCTAACATCATTGATTTATGTATCAAGATCTCATGAGGCAGCACAAGGCTAAAACCAGCAGAACATGACATGTTTACAATGGACAACAAGACCTCTGGAGAAGGAGTAACTCGCACAGAAACCGGAAATTTACTGGATAATTTTAAAACTGATATATTGGGAACTCTGACAATGTAGCTCGATACTATGCAAACAAAATAGAAACAAGCGGAAGCAGAGAAAATTCTGGCAATATTATGTCCCATATGCAGAAAGAAACACAGCCACAAAGAGTGCCCATTAGATGCAGTTCAAGTTTGTGCTATTTGTACAAAAGACCACTCTACGGAGAGCTGCCCCTCACTTCCTGGTTTGAAAGCAGTATAAAAAGAAGTGGAAGAAGAACCAGAACTAGTGTACCTACTTAATTAGCATCGTCAATGGCGGCCATGATAATCAGGTATGTTCCCCGATCCATCTTCTTCTTTCCAGCCTCCGCAATATCATGCTTAACAATATAATACAATGTGAAAAAATCAACCTCCCTTCTCAGATTGGTCACAACAACCATTTCCTTCATCATCACCATGGCCAAATCAAGCAAGCCAATCTAATTGGCCAAATTTTCCTTACGCTCCACCATATTGGCAAAACAATGCATATCCAACACAATGGTCCCCTCCCACTTTGTAGAGTCAAGACTGGGCAAACAAGCTAGCAAAGAATGATGAATCATCCAGTAGGAACCATTCCACTCCATCAACCTACACACTAGCACTACAACAAAACCCCCAGTCCAACTTAAGACCACAACTCCCAGCCCAACCTGACCCGAACCCAAATAACAGACCAGTTCAATCCGTTCAAATAATTAAAACACCAAAACTAGAAACTAATCTAAGGGAGTGAAACGACCTTCAATTAAGGTCTGGGTGCATTATAGAAACTGAGGGAGATAAAAATGTTCAAGTTGAAAAATCAGTTACCCACAGAAAAATCATTACAAGAAGAAGATATGGTCATATTAGATATCATTTTGGGATTCAACTGCGTTAAGTAAGTCATTCACGTATGACCATTTCCATGAGAGGTAGTCGTAACTGACTAATTTCTCATGATTTTTGAATAGTTCACTTAGCACTCATTGCATCGGGTTATGCTCACAGGGGTGAAGAAGTGGGATTGAAACTAGTGAAATGTGGAGAACGAATCACATAGCATCAATCATCACTTCCGGGGCTTGCACCCGGTAACCAGGACTTCCCAGGAGGTCACCCATCCCAGAACTCCTCTGGCTCAAGCGCGCTTAACTGTGGAGTTTTTCCCCACAATCAAGCCCACTTAGCTTGCTACCCCATTTGCAAAACCTTAGCAAGTATTGTGCCTCATGAACCATTCAAGTAGAGATCCCTTGACTCTTTTTGAATTTAAGTATGGGGGATTACGCAGTGCATTATATTAGATATTCATTTTGGGATTCAACTGCGTTAAGTAAGTCATTCACGTATGACCATTTCCATGAGAGGTAGTCGTAACTGACTAATTTCTCATGATTTTTGAATAGTTCACTTAGCACTCATTGCATCGGGTGATGCTCACAGGGGTGAAGAAGTGGGATTGAAACTAGTGAAATGTGGAGAACGAATCACATAGCATCAATCATCACTTCCAGGGCTTGCACCCGGTAACCAGGACTTCCCAGGAGGTCACACATCCCAGATCTCCTCTGGCTCAAGCGCGCTTAACTGTGGAGTTTTTCCCACAACCAAGCAATCACACCTTCTCCCTCATTCCTAGAACGATTAATCATACCACGCTCTATAGAACATCTTGACTTTGATATTCTAGGAGAACTAAAGAATTTGTACATAAAAATCCCACTCCTCCAAGCTATCTAAGATATCCTAATATATGTGAATACCATCAAAGAGCTATGTATAAAAAAACCAAGGAGAATAAAAAATAACCCAACAGTCCAAGTAGTTGGCACCCTATCTGATCTATTATTAGGAAGAGAGGCACCTGTCAAATATGAAGACCGTGGAAATCCAATAGTGATAGTGCAAATCAATGGACAAACCTTTTCAAATGCCTTAGTTGATTTAGGGGCTGCAATTGATATTTTAACAACCACCACTTGTCAAAAACTGGGCATTACATCAGTAGAACTAGCTTCCACCTTATTAGAACTGGTTGACCGATCAGTGGTTAGGCCAGAAGGTATACTACATGATTTCATGGTAACTGTTGATTCCTGGGAATATCCTACTGACTTTCTAATAATAAACCCCAAAAATCAACTTGATGGACATCCGTTAATTTTAGGCAGACCTTGGCTTGCGACCATTGATGCTTACATTGGCTACTGACAAGGCAGTATGACCATAACTAGAGGGAGTAACATCAAGAATATAGCCCTATACCCTCAAGCCCAGCCAAGTGTAACAATAATAAAAACTAACAAACATCTTGTATCATACCTCACCGAAAACATTATATCCCCATTAACTATAGAAGATGCCCTTGATTTTAAAGATCGAACATAGGATGATGTTATTAACAACTTCATTAACCAAGCTGAATCTAGATCCCACGTACAATGTCGCATGATAGAGGCAGCATTTGACAATGAAATAGAAGAAGATCCTCTCAAAGACACTCATGACCAGACAATACCGGCTACTTTTGTTTCAAATAGGAAAACTATAGAGATTGAGCCAGGAAAAGCTTTGAACATCAATAATAACCTGACTCCTGAACAAGAAGAGAAGCTAGTCCAACTATTGAGAAAACACAAGGAAGCTTTTGCATGGGATTATCTAGACATGAAGGGAATTGATCCCCAGTTATGTACCCATGACATTTATACAGAAAAGGATGCGAAACATGTTTGGCAACCCCAACGGAGACTTAACCCTCACTTGAAAGACATTGTGAAAGATGAATTACAAAAACTTTTGGATGTAAACTTTATTTATCCGATCTTCGATAGCAAATGGGTCTCTCTGCTAGTAGTGGTGCCAAAGAAGAATGGAAAGTGGAGGATTTGTGTAGATTATAGAGAATTAAACAAAGCAACACAAAAATACTACTTTCCCCTTCCTTTCATTGACCAGGTATTAGATACATTAGTAGGAAAGAAATTCTTTTCTTTCTTGGATGGCTTCAGGTGGTACAATCAAATTCAGATTGTCCTTGAAGACCGGGACAAAACTACTTTTACCTGTCCTTGGGGAACGTTTTCCTACAGAGTCCTACCCTTTGGCTTATGCAATGCCCCTGCCACATTTCAAAGGGTCATTCTCAACATCTTTCAGAAGGGCTTAAAGTATACATGGATGATTTAACACCATATGTAGATGATTTCGACCTAGCACTAGACACATTGGAAAAGGTGTTGCAGCGATGTATCGCCACTAGGCTCTGTTTGAGCCATGAAAAGTGCTACATGAATATGACTAAAGGAATCATCCTAGGTCATTATATCTCAGCGGCTAGAATACAGGTAGATCCGACCAAAATTCAAATAATTTTGTTAATACCTACTCCTACCACACAGATAGAGGTACACTTTTTCTTGGATTTTCTGGTTATTATAGGAGATTTATAAAAAAAAATTCTCAAATAGCTACACCTCTATACACACTAATATGGAATGTTGATTTTGTTTGGACAGATAAATGCGACTGTGCTTTTGAGGATATAAAAAAGCTTGTGTCAACAACCCCAGTGCTAAGAGGCCAAAATTGGGACCTGCCATTTCAAATTTCATTATATGCTTCGGACACAACTATTGGAGCAGTCCTTGGGTAGGAAGAAGACAAAAAACCATATGCAATCTATTACATTAGCAAGAATTTGTCTCCTGTTAAGCTAAACTATATTGTTACTGAAAAAGAATTTTTAGTTGTAATACATACTGTAAATAAATTTAGCCATTATATCATTGGATATCCTATTATTTTATATATAGATCAGTTTTCCATAAAATATTTAGCAAATAAACCAATTACAAGTGGCAGAGTAACAAGATGGTTGATTTTATTGCAGGAATTTGGCATCACAATAAAATATCGACCTGAGAAAGAGAATCATGTAGCTGATTTTCTCTCATGAATGCCGAAACCAGTGCACGCAACAGTAGTTGAAGATCAATTTCCAGATGAACATTTATTCACTGTTAATATCAAGACACCCTGGTATGCTGATGTTTCAAATTATTTAGCAGTAGGCAAATTGCCAAAGCATCTAACCCCCAATGAACGAAAACTGATTATTCGACGTAGTACTTGATTTTCTTGGATTGGGGGCTACCTATTTCATACAGGGGCAGATATGCACATCAGAAGATGCGTCTGTGAAGACGAAATATTTGACATTCTGAAAGCTTGTCATGATGGACCATGTGGCGGACATTTTGCAGATCCAAGAACTGGTCACAAAGTTTTGCAAACAGGGTATTACTGGCCCACAATCTTCAAAGGAGAATTTTTTTTTTTCAAGCTTGTGATAGTTTCCAAAGAGCAAGACACCTTGGATAGTCCAAAAAAATTCCTTTGAACCCACAACTAGTAATCAAACCATTTGAGCGTTGGGCGTTCGATTTTTTTGGTCTGATCAACCCATCATCAAACCAGAAAACATATATTTTGGTAGCAACAGAGTATGTTACCAAATGGGTTGAAGTAGAGGCACTTCCAAGAGATACAAAGAACTCTGTCATTCATTTCCTATTCCAAATATTTGTGTGATATGGCCTCCCAAGAGACATAATCACGAACGGAGGACCACAGTTTGCAAGTAACAAAATTGCTGCAACATTAAAAAACTATCATATTCAGCACAAGATTACCAATCCGTATCACCCAAAGGCAAATGGCCAAGTAGAGAGCATGAATAAAGTCATAGAGGCAATATTAACAAAGACCATTACGTCACATAGACGTGATTGAGCTACAAGATTGTCGGAAGCCTTGTGGGCATACCGAACAATGTAGAGAAACACCACCGGTTATTCACCCTATCAACTAGTATTTGGAAAGGAACCCATCTTTCCAATAGAGTTCGAAATACAAACACTAAGAATAGCATAGGAAGTCCATCTAGATTTAAATGAGGCCCAGAGTAATAGACTACAACAAATCAACGAGCTAGATGAAATGAGGCTCTAGGCTCTTCAACATACTGCATTAATCCAACAACAGAGAGCAAAGTGGCACGACGCCCTCATCAAAAAGAAAATATTCCATGAAGGAGACTGGGCACTCCTGTACGATTCCAGGTTTTAGGATTTTCTGGGAAAACTTCAGACTCACTGGCTGGGACCGTATGAAATCCAGAAAGTGCATGATAATGGCACTATTACTTTGACTACTATTGATGGATCTGGACATACCTTTAAAGAAAATAAATGACCACTGAGTTCGACTGTACCACAAACGACTTACTCAGGAATCCTTCTACCAGCAACTCCGAGAAGATTCTGACATGCAGATTTTGGATGAGGAAGAGAACTCTTCCTCGCCTTCGGTTCACTAAGTAATTTGATTGCTTTTAAATTTTGTCCATAACGTTTTCTGTTTTGTTTGTGTAAATTACTTTCTGTATAGATTTCTGCATTTCTGCAATTTTTTTACATTTTGTTTTTCCTTTCCGAAGGAACAACACTTTCACCGCTTTGCTGTTCCTTTTTGAAGGAATAATACTTTTTGCATTTTGTTGTTCCTTTCCAAAGGAATAGCACTTCCGCTATTTTGCTATTCCTTTTTGAAGGAATAATGCTTTTTCAGTTTGTTGTTCCTTTCCGAAGGAACAACATTTTCACTGTTTTGTTGTCCTTTCCGAAGGAACAACACTTTCATATTTTGTTGTTCCTTTTCAAAGGAACAATATTTCCGCCTTTTTGCTATTCCTTTCCGAAGGAACAACACTTTCACGTTTTGTTGTTCCTTTATGAAGGAACAGCACTTCTGCATTTTTGTTGTTCCTTTCCGAAGGAACAACACTTTTGTTTTTGTTGTTCCCTTCCGAAGGAACAATACATCCGCATTTTTGTTGTTCCTTTCTGAAGGAACAACACTTTCGTTTTTTTGTTGTTCCTTTCTGAAGGAACAACACTTTCATTTTTTTGTTGTTCCTTTCCGAAGGTGTTGGAAATAATATTGAGAGGGGGGTGAATAAGTATTATCAAGTCAACTATTTTCTTTTTCAAACCCAGATCATATACACTACTTCAGTTAGTGAAAACCACGTATCTATGCAACTACAGATAAGGAAACCCACGTATACCATGCAGACTTATAATTTAATTTATCTTACAGATGTTGATCATTAATCTATGTATCAGAATCAAATAAACAGTAACCAAAAATAGTGAAACAGAGCAAAAGACAATCACACACAAGAACACAAGATATAAGGTGGAAACCCAATGTGGGTGAAAACCACCTGCTGCAATTCGTCTCAATCTTCCTTTATTTAGAAACTTCTTTTTACAATGTTTCTATACTAGTGTAGTCCTTTACCAGTATGCAAGCTGCTACCTACAGAGAGCTACAACCCTCTCTCATTCTCCAGCTTTTCTTGGAAGGGAGCTACAACCCCCTTAGCTCT
>APFE030273634.1:0-17773 GCA_000404065.3 Pinus taeda | reverse complement strand
AACGGATGATGCTTTAAGTGATGTAATTGATAGAATCGGGAGACTCAATCTTGATTCACTCCCAACTCAATCAACAGAGCAGCCTGGACCATCTCAGAAAGGTCCCCCAAAGTGGCTGACAAAGACACTTGAAAGTGTTCATCCTGATGAAATTGGGAAAACAGGAACCAGAAATGCAAACCGACAAAATGGAGGTGATGTAGATGACTCTAATTCACCTGTTGATATGGATGTTTCTTATGATTGTGAATTGAACTTGTCTACAGATTTTGAACCAAATTCCTTTAAAGAAGCTGCTTCTCATGATGAATGGGAAGAAGCAATGCAAAAGGAGTATGATGCCCTCATAAAGAACGACACTTGGAAGCTGGTTGATCCTCCATTTGGAACCAAACCAATTGGCTGCAAGTGGGTCTACAAGAACAAGTACAAAGTTGCTGGCTCACTTGACAAGCACAAAGCTAGGCTTGTGGCAAAAAGGTTTTGCACAAAAGGAAGGGGTCGATTATGAGGAAACTTTTGCCCCCACAACAAAATGGGCCACCATCCGGACACTCTTTGCACTAGTAGCTCAGAACGGTTGGAAAGTCCATCAAATGGATGTAAAAATTGACTTCTTGGATGGAGATCTAAAAGAAAATGTTTTTTTTGTCCCAGCCTGAAGGATTTGCTGTGAAAGGACATGAACATAAAGTATGCAAACTTGTGAAGTCCTTGTATGGCCTCAAACAAGCACCACGAGCCTGGTATGAAAAGCTAACTGAGCATCTTCTGAAACTCAACTTCAATCATTTTGATCTTGATGATGCAACTTTATTTGTCAAGAAAGTTGGAAAAACAGTTGTATATATTGTGGTATATGTAGATGATCTTTTAATGACAGGGAACAATGAAAGTTATATTGCATCCATAAAGAAAGAATTAGGAAAAAATTTTGAAATGACTGATTTGGGCTATGTTCATTACTATCTTGGCATTGAAGTAACCCAACATCCAAAATCCATATTTCTTTCTCAAAAGAAATACATTGGAGATTTGTTAAACAGATTTTGCATGACAGAGTGCAATCCTCTTTCTACTCCAATGGAACAAAACTTAAAGATCACATCTATTGAAGGAAAGGAATTTGAGGATGCAACAAAGTATAGAGAGCTTGTAGAAAGTCTCGTCTATGTCACTACTACCAGAGTAGACATTTCATTTGCTGTTGGAATCCTCTCCAGGTTTATGAAAAAGCCTTGTGAGGGACATTGGTCTGCTGCAAAAAGAGTTCTAAGTACTTGAAGGGAACTCAAGACCTTGGAATCAAGTATACACAGGTGGATGACTTCAGCTTGATTGGATACTCTGATTCAGACTTCGATGGAGACAAAGAAACTAGAGTATCTACTTCAGGATATACTATGAGTCTTGGATCAGGAGCTGTCTCTTGGAGATCACACAAACAATCAGTTCCAGCAGATTCCACAACAGAAGAAGAATACGTGGCAGCAGCTGAAGCAACGAAAGAAATTTTGTGGCTCAGGAAAATTCTTGAAGATTTGCAGGTAAAACAAGTACAATCAACTCCACTCATGATTGACAACACCTCTGCAATAAAGTTGGCCAAGAACCCAAAGTTCCATGATCATACAAATCACATCAATACTAAATATCATCTAATCAGACACCATGTTGAGGCCAAAACAATCCATCTCCGTCATTGTTCCACAAATGAACAAATTGAAGACATCTTCACCAAAGCGCTTGGAAGAGAAAAGCTTGAAATATTCAGAATGATGCTTGGACTCACCAACATCCCTTCAGATTAAAGGGGGGAATGTTGACACCTAATCCTCCGCGATTGGAAAAATTGAATGTGAACAGTCATCAAGAAGATGAACTGAACGATCACATTCATGTATATAATAGATAGTTGCCTAATGGAATAAATGAATCAGTTTTCTGGAGTTACTCCTGGCTTGACATACCCAGCCTACTTACCTAGCATTTTTTCTTCTTTTGGTTTGGGTGCACTTGAACTAGCAAACCTAGCTTTTTAACTTTTCTTTTACTGTTCTCCTATCTACATCTACACTTATTTCATCCAGGGGCTCAGATTAGGCTGTTGAGCACCCTTGCTTCTCTACCTGTCTAAGAATCTGCCAAGATTAAGCTGTTTGGACAGATAATGATTCTCTATATTCTACAACAGGAAATTGAAACCTAGGGAGACCAAGATTAAACTGTTTGGACCTCCCTTTAACTGAAAATTCTTCAAAAATGGAACAACACATCAAAATTGGAATACACCAGTGACATTTAGGCTAGCACACTCTCATGGCATCCTTCCTTGGCCTCTGTAACAAATATGGAACATTGCAGCATGCAAAGTATGACATATTTGACATGTAAAAATGTTAATCATGAAAGATGAGTAACCTGCTGCAGCAGGAGGCTAACAGGCCCCTTTTTGCAAAACGCATTTCATAATGTAGGGCCCATGCCACATAGGCTCGAATTTTCCTGCCCCCAGCTTATCGTTAGCTTGATCATAGAGCAGTACTAAGTCTCCCTCAATGAAAGAGCGGGGATGAACTGTATTGTCGAAGTGAGTTTTCACTCGCTTCTTCTGTGCTTCAATAGCTAAGGAGGCTAGACGACGAGTCTCGTCCAGCTGCTCTAAGTAAAGAAGGCACTCTTCTATTGGAGTAGTATCAGGGAGCAATTCGACGGCTATCTTTAATGAAGGAATCTCACACTCAATAGGAAGGGTAGCCTCCAGTCCGTACACCAACTGAAAGGGAGTGAAACCGGTGGCATCCTTCACGGCGGTACGGTAGGCCCACAAAGCGGAGAACAACATCAATGCCAATTGGACTTATGCATGCCGACAGTTCGTTGAAGTATCGTGACCAAGACCTTGTTCACGGCTTCCACTTGACTGTTTGCCTGAGGATAGTATGGGGTTGAAATATCATGTCTTAGGCCCAACTGGGTTGTTAGCTCGATCATCATGTGATTACGAAAATGCTTTTCATGATCAGTGACAATGGCTTGGGGCACTCCGAACCGCGAGATAACATGGTTAAACAAAAACTGCGACGCGGTGTGACCATCTTCAGACAATGTAGGAATCGCCTTGGCCCATTTCGTGAAATAATCAACAACAATGATGATGTACCCATGCCCCCCGGCCAAGCAAGGGTTACAGGTCATATAATCGATGCCCCATTTGGTAAAAGGACCGACGGTTACAACAGGGTGCAGTGGAGCAGGGGGTGCACGCATCTTCCGTTGGTAAATTTGGCACTCATGACATGAACGGACAGCAAGAATGCAATCCTTGAAAATGGAGGGCCAAAAGTAGCCAACACGGAGGATTTTTTGTGCAGTGGCATATCTAGACATGTGACCGCCACAAGCACCAGAGTGGCAGTCATTCAAAACTCTCTCTACTTCTTCGAAAGTCAAGCATCGGCGAAGAACAGAATCAACGCCGAGATGGTACAGGGTGTCCCCAATGATACGATATGGTTGGGCTTGATGTCGGATCCGTCGGCGAGCATCCTTAGAGGTCTTGGGACGGAAGGAGGACGTCTGTAAGTAGACAATAATATCCCCGTACCAGGGATCGAGGGTGTTGATGAGGAAGAGATTTTCGTCTGGAATGGAATCCTCTAACTGAGAGGAGGCAACAATAGTAGGCAAAGAACATAATAGTTCAGCGAAGACAAGCAATTTCTTAGACTTGGCAGCAGTAAATTCCAAGTCGAACTCTTGGAGGATGACTATCCACTTGGAGTATTTGCCCCCCAGCAACTGACGCGACAAAATGTAGGTCATTGGGTTGCAATCAGAGATCACTACCGTGGTACGCAACAAGATGTAATGACAGAAGCGTTGAACGGTGCAAACAGGGGCCAGTGCCAACTTCTCAACATAAGCATATCGAGACTCAATGTCTAACAAATAAATAACATGTTCAGTGCCATCATTGTCATCCTCAACCAGAACCATGTCGATGGTGGTATCAGCAGCGGCCAGATACAACGTGTAATCGCGATGGTAATTTGGAGGCCGCAATAAAGGGGTGGAAACCAGAAGAGTTTTAAGATGTTCAAAAGACTCTTAAGCTATGGCATCCCATCGAAACAAGGTGTCACGCTTAAGTAACCGCGTGAAACATTTTTCCACCTCAGCATAATTCAGGATGAATCGTCGTAAAAAGTTTGCTTTACCCTACAAGCTCTGCAGTTGTCGCAAAGAAGCAGGGGGAGGAAGATTCAAAATGGCCTCGACTTTAAGGGGATCCAAGAGGATGCCTTCTCAGGAGACAATAAACCCGAAAAGTCAGCCAGACTCTACGCAGAAGACACATTTATGCGGATTAAGTCGAATATGGTAGTGTCGACAATGGAGAAAAATTTCGCGAAGATGCGACAGATGGTCTTGGCGTTTAGCTGAATGAGCGGGAAGGTCATCCAGATAAGGCTGCACGATGTGTCAGATATCATGAAAGGCATAAGACATCGCACGTTGGAAAGTGGCACCAACATTCTTGAGATCCAAAGGGAGCTTTTTATAAGCGAAAGTACCCCACAGACAAATGAAGGCCGTCTTATGTTGATCGGCAAGCGCAATATTGATCTGGTTGTATCTAGAAAATCCATCCATGAACGAATATATCTCACTCCCAGCACACTCATCAATGAGCTGGTCAATGAAAGGTGTGGGGTAGTTATCTTTTGAGCAGGCTCGGTTAATATCGCGATAATCGACACAGACGCAAATAGTGCCCTGTTTTTTATCCATAGGGACAATGTTAGAGACCAAATCTGTGAGTGGGATGTGGTAAATGAAGCCAGTTTTAAGAAGCTTTTCGACTTCCGCTTTGATTGTTGCAGCCTTGCAGGGGTGCACAAGGCATAAACGCTGACGAATAGGTTTAGCTCCTGGATACGTAGGTATCTCATGCACTACGATGCTTGGATCAATGTCGGGCATCTCTTCATAGGACCATGAGAAGACGTCAAGGAATTCACGAAAAAGAGCTATATAGATTTGAATTTCCTCAGGAATGCAAGTGACTCCTATGTAGATGTGCTCGAAAACCCCTAGTTTGACAGAGATGTCGATAGGTTGGGTCTGCGTAATGTTCCCCAAATTCCCTTCAGAAGATACTTGATAGACCTGAATAGGTGTCTGAAGAGGTTGTGAAGGGAGACACAGAGAAAACCGCTCGAGACAAGCCAACGTTTCCCGAAGGGTAGGGAGAAACGAGGAATGGTGATGAAGATTGAACCACGGAGGTTGCTTGAGAGACATGGTCTCTATGATGGCTTCGTCGGAAGGAAATATTTCCTTTAATGGATCCGAGGAGGCACATTCTCCAAACCAAGGGGAATAGTCGTAGGAGTCAAGAGCTCCACTTAAAGAAGCAAATTCAGCAGGAGGAGCCAATACAACAGCGATTTCGACGTAGTTGAGCTCGGCGGGACTCAACGGCATCTCCTTGCCCCACGATTCGATCTGGTCAGAGGAAGGGAGGACCTAAGGATCAGAACGAATCGAAATCATATTGATGGAGGCGAGGTTTGGAGGTGGGAGTGAAAAAACACCCATGAGGGCAGGATCTTTGAAGAGCCCGGCTCCCACACTCTTGAAAGGGATGGAGGTATGCTCTACGAAAGGCACATTGCCTTCAAAAGAAGAAGCGAAGAAGGAGAGCTGGTTTACCGTGACAATTTTCCACTGGTGACGGAAACGAATGACACGAAAGAGGGACGAAGCCACAGCACGCATGGCATATGTCCAGCTCCGACCCAGAAGGAGGTTGTAAGTAAGATTTGCGTCAACGACCTCAACTTCCACTTCAACGGTTTTCCCTTCCAAAGTAATCAGCAATCGTTGAAGGATACCATAGGGACGAGATTCTCTCCCATCAAAGGCTTCCAACGTCGTTGGAGACTGGCTCAAAGTCGAAGACCCGATCACTTTCCAACAAGCAACAGGCATGATGCAAGTTGACGCGCCTTCATCAATAACCGTACGATGGATCGTTTTCAAATTGATGATGACTTGTATGAGGAAGGCGATCTGATGAGGCAGTCTTGGGACATGGCTCTCGAGATCAAAGGTGATCAAATCTGAATCCGCCGGGTCGATGCCATCGATGACCGATAGCAGGGACTTCCTCTGAGGGGGGCAGCTCTAGAGAACTTCTAAAGCGAACATAGCCGACGGAGCCTGTGCTAAGTCCTCAACTATGCTATAGTGTTGGGCAACATGAGCATTTGGGTTGTAAGATGATCTCTGGAGTACTCCTTTGGGAGGGGGTCGGATGGGCGTCTCGGTACTAGGTCTCTCAATGTGGAGCGGACCAGAACTGGACGGAGGAGCACTTGAGGGGACCTCAGGATCCTTCCTGGTGGATGACGGATATTCCTTTGTTCGAGTCATTACATGAACGGGAATGGTTCCAGCCATGAATACTTGGGAACCAAAGGGAGAAGAAGACGAAGATGGATCGGCCACCATTTGAGTTTGTTGAGAGGGGAAAGGTTCTTTCAGAACCACAGGAATCCCAGGAGTGCCTTTCAATAAATGACTAACCTCGGACCGCCTTGGGCAGTCTTTGGTATAGTGATCCTCATCACAGATAAGACAAGGATACTTTGGTTTACGCTTGGTTCCTTCCTCGGGTGGAGGTTTGGAGGAGTCCTTTTTGGGTTGCTCAGATTTATTCTTCACTTTCCCCTTTTTCTTTCATTTCGAGGCCTTGTTCACCGTGGTGGATTGAACGGCGTTGACCTCAAAAGTAGTCCCAGAATTAGAACCACCCTGAGAAGTGTTTTCGTTTTAAGCATTCAATTTTTGCTTCCTAGGGTTCGAGGATGATTTCTTCGACGACGGATTTACAGAGCCAATAACTCCATCGACAGATGGCTTTGGTGGAGCTTTGGATGTACCAGGTCTCGGGGCATCAGGCAAATACTCATATAAAGTACCTGACTGAGAATAAACTAAGTCAAGGTACTGAGCACGCGCGATAGCTTGCTCTTCAGTCACACAAAATCCCATACCAATGTCTCGTGCGATCTTAGGGACAAAGGAAGTCGTGAACCAATCAGTGAGGAGTTGATCAGGAATCCAGAACTTGATCAACCGACGACGCCTTCTCCATTCATGTATATGATCAAAGATGTGCGTGGCCGTGTCCTATTTGAGAGACGTAAGGAGATGCGTTCCCGTCTCATACCGAATGGGTAACTGAAAATGAGTGAGGAATGCCATTGCCAATGAATTGAAATCTTGAAAAGACGCATGGGTCAATTCAATGTACCATTTAGCAGCCGAGCCAGTGAGAGTCCTTTGGAACAGGTGAAGCCAGATTGAATCGTCAAGCCATGAATTGGATGAACACCAAAGGTGGTAAGTCATTACATGGGCTTGAGGGTCCTCTCCGCTTTGCCGTCGAATTTGGGACAATCGCCGGGTATCTTGGTTGGAACCGGTGGCCTGTGTGGGTTATGCAAGATAGGATCATTGGTTAATTTAGACACATCTGACAGTTCCAACGTTGCTAAGAATGGTAGCTGAGGATTGAAGGACATCTGCGGTTGTGGATATGAGGTAGGGCCAGAGTTCCACCCAGTTTCTAGTTTGCCCCGTTGACTTTGTCCAGACGGACCAGGTCCAAAAGGACCTTGTCCGTAGGGACTCTGTCCATAAGGGTTATATCCATAACCAGACGATTGATTCTAGATCTGCCCCCTAGCGCCCCATTGGTTACCATACTGACCTGCAGGAGCAACATTTGGTTGCTGGTAATTTTGATAAGGAGCGACCTGCAGCTGTTGATAATTTTCATAAGGGGAAAACTGAGTTTTCCCCTGGGGTTGCTGGTATCCATACGGTTGTTGGGCTCCATACTGAGCCTGGGAACCAGGCTGTGTTTGGTAAGAAGGTTGGGATTGAAACCCACCTTGCGGCTGGAGAACCGTTTGAGTCTGGGGCTAAAAACCGGGTTGAGCTTGAGAAGTAGGGACCATCTGCATGCCCGGTTGAGCAGACCCAGAAGGATGTCCTTGGGAAGACTGAGAGTGGGTCATCTGGCCGGAAGGTTGCCCTTGTTGAGTTGGGGATGGACCTACTTGCCTAGAAGGTCGAGCTTGCTAGGTGTTAGGTTGTCCTTGTACGACTGAGGGTTGTCCTTGTGGATCAGATGGCTGACTAGGATGAGAAATGGGTTGGCCTTGCTGCATGTAAGGCTGACCACCCTACGCAGAAGGGTAACCTTGCTGGATTCCATGTTTTCCTTGTTGCGCGTAAGGTTGTCCTGGATTCCCGTAGGGTTGACCCGAAGGGTATCCCTGCTGGACTCAATGTTTTCCTTGTTGAGCATAAGGTTGTCCCGGGTTTCCAAAGGGTTGCCCAAGATAGGTAAAAGACGGACCACCATAGGCCGAAGGTTGTCCCTGGGAGGGTTGTCCTTGCAAGCTTCCAGGTTGCCCTGGATAGGTTTGGCCATAATACTGCTGCCCATAATTAGGTTGCGTGTAGGATGGCTGACCTTGATACGATGGTCCTTGGTACGGCTGCCCTTGATCCGGACGGATTTGGCCACCACCATAACCAGTGGTACCCCAAGCGACATTCAACGGAACTGAAACCTCAACAGTGGGCTCAGCTGGTAAGGAAGTATACAAATGATGCCCTACAGGGTCATAATAAGGGCCTTACGCGCCTGGATTCTGAACAGTATGCAAATATTGAGAATATGTCCCCCCTGCTGGAATGGCACTAGAAGAAGCTGGGGCACTAACAACTCTGGTTGTATGTGTCAATTGACCACTATGTACTGGACCGCGGGACGGGCCGACAATAGTAGTTACGATCGAAGATGTCGTAAAGGCACTAGCAACCGGAGTCAAAGATGCGACACAAACAGTCGGATTGGTTGGAACTGATGTGACAATGGTACTATGAACTTGTGAAACAAAAGATCCCATAGTGGGAATAATGTTATGTTCCCACATGGTACCTGAAGAGGAGTTCCTAGAGCCCATGGCATCCCTCAGAGCTCTATAGCATAGAGGCATTGTAACACCGAGAGGGGTGACAGTGTACAACGTAAATATGACCAGGGATGTGGCTGGGATAGGAGTCTCGATACTTGACACAATAGGTGTTTCACTCGTTATAGGAGATGTGTCCTCCATATCAGAGGAAGCCATCGGGGTCTAAACACCAGTAGGAGTAGAGGGAAAATCCTCTTCGTAAGGTTCCCAAATAGGGTTCCAAAACAGATCGTGAAGCTTGTCTTCTGGGGCACAAGAGCTCAACGGTTGGACACTTGGAATAACAGGAAAAGTGTCACCACAAACCGGTGTCTCAGGAGCAGCAGAAGAAGGAGACCTTGGTCACTAGGGACGGGAGACGGGATCGATGGATCCGCCAGGATGATTGAATTCAAAAAATCCTAGACAAGCTAGTGAGGAAAGACCCTACTCAAAACTAACGTAAACAAGATCTAACAAGGTAAATGTGATCGTGGTCGAATAAATTTTAAGACATTAGGACACAACTTGACCTTTTCATTTTTTAAGAGTCAAGAAAAGGACAAAAAGATGACTCTAGTCGCCTTCGAATATTTAGTGAGCCCGAAGTGACAAATGCTCAATTGAGCCTTTTCTTTTAAGGAGTCTGAAAAGGATCAAAAAGTGAATACTCAGGAGAAACTAGGCAAGGGGTTTACTAGACAATATGTAAAACTGCATATACACCTTAGCAATCATATGAAAACCAAGGACTTTCTGTACGGCAGTCAATCTTCCCGAATGTTGTGTTCGGTGCGTTACGGGCTGTAAGGCGGCAAACATGGCTTCCTGTAGATCAAGGATGATAACCTAGTGGAGTCTCCCCATATATACTCGACGGTACGTGGGAGCACAAGTCCGTAATAGACCACATTTGAGTCACAAAAGGAGGAATCACCCAACCTTAAGTGGAAACAAAAGTGACTAGGTTTAACGACGCCGGAGCACGTCTCTAGCCTAGACCTCTAGAATGTAAGCGTTATGTTCCAATGCATTTTTAGATTCATTCGATTTATTTTAAAGTTGATCTTGTGTTAAGTTTCGGTTTTCAGGTCCTACCGTATGTAATCTCTCAAAATTCCCTAAATGCAATCTATATGCCAAAACATGTCATTCCATTCGATGAATGCTAATTACAAGAGAGTTGAAGAGCTTTCATGCAAACGAAACGATCACAAAGCAACAAAGAGCTTCCCTAATGCAGCTAATGCAAATTAATAAACTTTTCTTTAATATCACTAAATCACTAATCGAAATGAAAAGTTCTAATTTTCATTAACCAATTCAAAGCAAAAGAGGTTTTTCTTTTCGATGATGGCAAAATGCACTAAACAACTTTGAGAAATGACACAAACAAATTCTATCCAATACAAGCACGTTCAGTTCCTCAAATCACAAATCAAACATCCAAAGAACCAAAAATATCCCAAAGACAACAATGAGCCGTGTGATCTAGGCTCAATATGAGACGAAGCGGAATTCAAGTGAAGACAAAGAAAATCACCCAAATAACGCAACAAAATGATTCACAACTACCAAACAAGTGTAAGAGAGTAAACAAAAGAGTCGACTAGACCACAAAAAGATCAAAACACCTGAGGAAGGCTCGATTCACAAGGCCACTAGATGCCCTAGGGCTAGAAATGTGAAATCGATAGAAAAAAGCAAACACCCAAAGGGTAACGACAAAGCCAGTCAAATCACACTCCAACACACTCAAGTAGTCTGAAAAAGGTACTTAGGACAAAACCCAAGCTCAAAATGTTCACAACCAAGCAAACTTCAAAAGTTTACAGGCCTGGCGCGACTGTCAAGCTGCAACAAGCGCCTTTCAGGAATTGGCGCGAGTTGTAAATGTGCAACTTGCGCCAACTGGCGCGACTGTCACGCTATAAACTAGCGTCAGACGAGTTTTCTATGGAAAATTAAAAACAAAAGAGCCAAGGCCAAACCAGCGACACCTAAGTACACCAAGAGGCAAGAAACAACACAGGCATTCAACCCAGAAAGCTAATCAAGCAGGAGAAACCAAGGAAATAACCAAGAAACAAGGCAAGTTCCAAGTCGTTCAATTTGTAAACCAAACCGGAGATGGACTGAAGTAGCGTTGATCTACTTCGCTAATGCAGAGCAATAACATTTCGAAGGCTATCTGGCCAGACTTCAGGCTCCGTCCAAAGTTTACAAATCAAACAACAAGACAAGATAAACAAATAAGGCAAAAGCCAACTCCCCAGCGGAGTCGCCAAATTGTTGTACAGGTAAATCCGCTCTGTGGACAGAGGTGATCCCACTAGCCTAAATGGGGTCTAGCAACAATCAAACAATGCTAACATGCAGGTTCCTAATTGCAAAGTAAAGACCGATGATGAGGGCCTACCTCAAATCCAACGCTAGTATTCATAGAAGAGTCATCGCTCCCGTTCTTTCGCTTCAGCTGGTCACAATCCTCACGATCTTCATGAATAGGCACCTGCACATGCAAAGAACAACACGAATACAAGCATAAAATCCAAGAAATGCAACTATGTTTCAATCAGAAAGGATACAACTCAAACATCACTATAAAGACAATAAGAGTGGAACCATAATGATAGTCGTCTATTATTATGGATAAACAAAAGAGAATACAACCAAGTTCTGACGTCAAATCCTCCTTTGGCTGGGTGATCAGCAACACATGCCTTGCAAAGCTTGTAGGGGATGGGGAACAAGCCTCTCTCTTCTTGGTTACTTGGACATGGATCTCCTCCTTAAAGATATAGCCTTATGGAGATGAACAAGGCCTCTTGTAGCATGAGCTTAGCAATTCTCAGACTTTGGGACTTAGAATTTGGAGCTTGGAGAGTAGAATTACTAACTAGCTTGTCAAAGGCAAAATGACAAGCTTATATAGAGAGAGGAGAAGGAGATAAGATCATCCACAAGATTCATGGGATTGTCCTTATCATTAGGAAGCTTCCATGAGAGGTGGAGAACTACTTCCCTTCCATGGATATTCGAAGCCCAACTGAACTAACTCAAACTGGAATCAGTTCATGAATAGGTTAGGAAGAACCTTCGCAAGTTGGTTTGTTAAAAACTTTACCCAATTGGGTTGGTGCTAGTGCGACTCTGATACAGAGCGCCAGTTGGCGCGCCATCTTTGGAGGATTTCCCCCATTGGCACGAGTGATACACTGTAGAACAGTGCCAATGGAAAAAGGGTTGTATTTATGGGTATTTTGTAGAAGGTGTCTTCAGGGCATATGAAGTACATACTCAAGGGGATGCAATGCAGGTGTTTTCAAGTTATGTCGCTTTCACAAGTCCCGGAGCAAGTCCTCCAATGTACAGGAGAAGGGGTAACAGGGACGGTGACAAATTACTGTGTAACAGTAAAGGCGGTTAAGCATCGCGCAAGTTTTTTGACCAATATCGTTATGAACCATTGGATCCAGCGCGCCTTAAACCCTAAACCCTAAACCCTAAACCCCTAAAACCCTAAACCCCTAAAACCCTAAAACCCTAAACCCTAAACCCTAAACCCTAAACCCTGAACCCTAAACACTGAACCCTAAACCCCTAACCCTAAACCCCTAACCCTAAACCCCTAACCCTAAACCCTAAACCCTAAAACCTAAACCCCTAACCCTAAACCCCTAACCCTAAACCCCTAACCCTAAACCCTAAACCCTAAACCCTAAACTGCATGGAGAATTCCAGCGTCACCCTTTGCTACAGCATATTCCCAAGGCCCTTGATTTGTTGGCGGAATCCACGCAAAATCGGGACTTTTTACATGAGCAGTTCCGACCCCCGACCATGATCTTCACCAGCAGCAGAGTATTCAGCTTCCAGGAGCAGTACATGATTTTTCAAATTTTTTGCATGAGCAGAGCTATTTTTTAGCTATTTTTAGCTATTTTTTAGCTATTTTTTAATTTTAAAATATTTATTTTTAAATATTTTAATATTAAAAAATTAAAAAGTAATACCATGTATCCAATACCATGGTTGCAAAAAATACCATGTACCGCTTGCCTTGTCCATTTTTGCTATATAAGGACAGCAAGTAGCTCATTTTCTTTGTATCACTGATGAGTCCGATCTTGGACGAAACTAGTTTGATGAATACAAAGATCTGTTCTTGCGTATTATGCGTTTTTCATAACCCTGTCCTTTAGCAATTTCTGCTTCCTTAGCAATTTTTTCATGATTTTCATTTCTGGCAATTTCTGCAAATGTAACTAGGGTTTATTATTTCGGTATGGTCGCCCACTTTATGCTCTTTCTGTTTTAGCCCTAATCATTGTCCATGGTGCGGAACTATACCGGCCCTGTTACTCGTTCTCGTTCCAGATCTCTTTCTGTTGATTCTGACTCGATTTCTCATTCGATTGACGAAGCCGAAGTTCAACAAGACGACTTGCTTTTTCAGCTCCAGGATATTGTGCATACTCTCTCTCGTTCTAGTTCCATTTCTCATTACCAGCGAGACAGTTTGCTTTTTCAGCTGCAGGACACTGCACACGCTCTCATCCGGAGAGACGTTTTTCACAATAACCCAATGGCTCCTCGTCAACTCAGGATCAATGAGCCCTCTGCGCAGCCCCAGAAGAATCTCCGCAGCCCCAGAGAGAAACTGCGCAGCCCCAGAGAGACACCACGCAGCCCCAGCCAGAAACTGCGCAGCCCCAGCTAGAGACTGCGCAACTCTCTCCTCATGCTGCGCAGGACCCTACTTCACTACGCAGGGGCATCTCTTGCCGGACATGGGTTTTCTTCAGCTCCTCCGGGTCCATCGGCAGCTCACCAGCATTAGGCAAATGACGAAATTCCACCAATGCCTCAATCCTGGACTGATGTTATTTATTGTGCAGTAAAAGACTTCCAGAAAGCCACAGAGATTTTAATGAAATCTCAGTCTCTTGTTGATAAATTATCAGCTCTTCAAAGAGACAACCGGGTCATTCAGAGCCTCATGGTTAAATCACCTGGGCTCGTGGCTTCTGATCCTGCCACCAATGATACTCTTAGAGGTGGTCTTGAAGCTCTTACTGATCGTTATCGCAGAGATTGCCATGAGCTCTATTTACGGCATGAGCAAGAGATTGTGAGTCAAAATGAAGCTAGGATTTCACAGCTAGCTTCAGATTTTGAAGATAAACTCCAACAGCTTGCCGAACCGTTCCAGCAGATTCCGTTCACCAGTTCTACCGGTCCCATTGCTGGTAGCATTGTTGCTGCCCACTGGACTGCTTTGGCCTTGTCTTCCTATAACAGACAGGTCAATGAGTTCCAAATAGAACTAGTTGAACGACGTGCCGCCAGAGTTGCTGCTCAAGCAGCCCATGATGCAGCACGGGAAGAAGCAGCAAAAGCTACCAATGACATTCCGAGAGAAGAAGCCATCGCTATTCTGGTCCAGAGGGAAATCACCAAAACCTTCCAGGCCCAGCAACAGAAGCTTGATGCCACTCTGAAGCCAATGCAAGACCAGCTTGCATATCTTGTTGGGCTTCAGTCCCCTGGCACCTCTCCTCCTCCGCAGCAACGACAGCAACAGCGACAGCAGCAGCAGCAGCAGCGCAGGCAGCCCCAGCAGCAACAGCAATTTGACCAGCAGCAGCAGCAGCAGCCTCTGCGCAGTCAGCCCCAGCAACTACGCAGTCAGCCCCAGCAACTGCGCAGCAACCTCAGGAGCAGCAACAGCAGCAGCAGCAGTCCCGGCCAAAAAACGGGATGGGCAGGGGGCGTTTCCGTCGAGGAATTCGCTCCACACAATCTGTTGCTGGACAATCGGGCTCCGTTCCAGACCAGTCTTTCCAGAACACTGGTTTGAATCCGGCAGCTGCCCCATTTGCTCCACAGCAACCAAATATGCACCAGATGCCTGTCAGAGACAAAGGGAAAGGCAAGGTCTTCTTTATGTAAGCAATTCTCGTCGTCATCTTTTTTGGTTGCCCTCCATTAGCCCATTCTCTTATTTGGCTTATCTGATTGGAAAAATGACCCCCTCCCAGATTGATCGTCGAATTAGAAATCTTGCTATTCACAATCTCTCTTCTGTTCCCCTTTCCTTCAGCCAAACCAAACTCTTGGGCCTAGGGCACAAGTATATTCCTCGGCCCCCTCCTATGGCCATTGATGACATTTATAGAGAATTTGCCTATTTTTCCCGTCTTTGCCGTCTTAGATTATTTTTCCGTCTTTCTGCTGATGATGATACCTATAACCCGTTCCGTTTGCCAAACCCTACCTGGGAGCCTCCGGTTAATGATCTCAATCTTAATCGTGCTCTTCAGCTTGGCCGTACCATTCTTCAGTCCCGTATTGCCTCTGTTCAGTTTACTCCTAGACCCAGATTTTCCAGGTCCCAATTGCTTGCATTAAAGAGCCTTCGCCGACTCCCTATTGTGATCAAGCCAGCGGATAAGAACCTGGGTATTGTGGTTCTTGACAGAGATAGCTATGTTATTGAAGCTCATCGGCAACTAGCTGATCGTAACGTCTACAGGCAGTATGCAGCGGTTCCATGGTTGGCCATCAGCAGGTCCCTCAGGCAGCTTCAGGGCAGATTTCATAATCTGCTTTCAGTTCAGCAGTGGGAGTACATAATGCAAATCAAGCCGCAAGATGCCAAAGCTTGCCGGCTTTATTTTATTTGGTAGATCCACAAAAACCCTCCTGTCGGTAGGCCTATCTGTGCTTACAATGGATTTATGTTGGAGCCTCTTTCCAAATTTTTGCATTATAAACTCCTTGGCACTTTACTTGCTCAGCCTACTCATCTTCCAGACTCTCTCTCTCTCTTACAGGATATTGAATCCAAGCGTTTTGCCCCGGATTCATTTCTTGTCACTTTTGATGTAGAGTCACTTTATCCCAGCATTCCCACTTAGGAAGGCTTGCATGCCTTACGGGATATGATTGAGCAGAGTACTGCTGATTTCTTCTTGCCAGAGGATGTAGAGTTTCTTGTTAGTGCAGCTGAGTTGGTGCTCAAGTGGCATTTCTTGCAGTTTGATGGCTCTTTCTATCGGCAAATTAGAGGCACTGCCATGGGCAGCAATTTTGCTGTTGTGTATGCATGTCTTTTTCTTTGCCATCTTGAGCAAGAGGTCTTTCGTAGATTTCCTGCTCCAGAGATCCAGCTCTTCAGACGGTTTATTGATGATGGTTGCATGGTTTGGAATGGCTCCAGAGAGAGATTGGTCCAGTTTCTGGATTGTTACCAGTCCATTTATCCTGAGCACATCCGCATTACCTCTTGTATTTCATCATCTAGCATCAACATTTTGGACATCGTGCTTTTCAAAGGTGATGATTTTCCCACCTCTGGAAAGCTCTCCACTCGATGTTTTCAGAAACCACTGAATGCATATCAGTATATTCCATTTACTTCCTGGCATCCCAAGCACCAGAAAGTAGCATTCGTGGTGAACGAGCTGCAGCGGTATCTTCTTCGAGAAAGCACTCATTTGGGCTTCCTCGAACTCAGACGGGAATTCTACAGCAGGCTTCGGTCGAGGGGCTATCCACCGGATTTCCTCCAGGCATGTTTTGCCAAGGTCCATTGGGATCAAAGGGACGCTCTATTGCAGCAGGTCTATGCACGAGGCCCACTTCACACTCTTGGCCTAAAAAGGGCCCCCTTGGTGTTGAAGCTGGACTTTTGTGAAGCCACTGGTGCTTTGAACCTTGGGGGTTTCCTAAACCCTAAACTGCATGGAGAATTCCAGCGTCACCGTTTGCTACAGCATATTCCCAAGCTCTTGATTTGTTGGCGGAATCCGCGCAAAATCGAGACTTTTTACATGAGCAGTTCCGACCCCCGACCTTGATCTTCACCAGCAGCAGAGTTTTCAGCTTCCAGCAGCAGTACATGTTTTTTCAGATTTTTTGCATGAGCAGAGCTATTTTTTAGCTATTTTACTTTATTTTTTAATATTTTTAATATTTATTTTAATATTTTAATATTAAAAAATTAAAAAGTAATACCATGTATCCATTACCATGGTTGCAAAAAATACCATGTACCGCTTGCCTTGTCCATTTTTGCTATATAAGGATAGCAAGTAGCTCATTTTCTTTGTATCACTGATGAGTCCGATCTTGGACGAAACTAGTTTGATGAATACAAAGATCTGTTCTTGCTTATTATGCGTTTTTCATAATTCTGTCCTTTAGCAATTTCTGTTTCCTTAGCATTTTTTTCATGTTTTTCATTTCTGGCAATTTCTGCAAATGTAACTAGGGTTTATTATTTCGGTATGGTCGCCCACTTTATGCTCTTTCTGTTTTAACCCTAAACCCTAAACCCTAAACCCTAAACCCTAAACCCTAAAACCCTAAAACCCTAAACCCTAAAACCCTAAAACCCAAACCCTAAACCCTAAACCCTAACCCTAAACCCTAAACCCTAAACCCTAAACCCTAAACCCTAAACCCTAAACCCTCAACCCTCAACCCTCAACCCTCAACCCTCAACCCCCAACCCTCAACCCCAACCCTCAACCCCAACCCTCAACCCCAACCCTAAACCCTAAACCCTAAACCCTAAACCCTAAACCCTAAACCCTAAAACCCTAAACCCTAAACCCTAAACCCTAAACCCTAAAACCCTAAACCCTTAACCCTAAACCCTAAAACCCTAAACCCTTAACCCTAAACCCTAAACCCTAAACCCTAAACCCTAAACCCTAAACCCT